>JACEGR010008751.1:0-33624 GCA_014170235.1 Listronotus bonariensis
TACAGGGTTCGTAAATAAAAAAATTGTACTTTTCTTCTACCCTGTATATTACTACCAGTATCACCATTAAATAGACCTTTAAAAGAGCCTTAAGAAAACACCACATTAGGTACATCTAACTTTATTAGTTTCGGAAATATGGCCATCCAAATCAGGTATTTAGGTAATTTTTAAAAGTACCCCCATTTTGTAATAGGTGAAGATATTGACTAGGGTTATAAAGTACTCGTCAGGAGCTTTAAAATGATGTATCACTCGACCCGCCTTCTCATTTAAGAATTTTGGGGTGGTGGCCCTGGTGGTTAAGGGGTTAAAGGGGCGCCGTCCACTTTTTTGTAAAACGTTCCCCTCAATAAATATCTTGACGTGTTTCGGCGATTTTCTCAAATCTGTCCTGTTTCGAAGATAACTTGAGTGGAAAGTTTTCAAATGAACACCCTGTATATGTTTTTTTATCTTTGTGACATCTCACGAAGACTTATGCCTAAATACCAAGAGTACCGTGAGTGCCGGGTTATTGGATGTTTAACTCATTTTTTACCCTGTTCCGTCAACGTTATCCAAGCACTGAAACATACAGTTTTGCATTTTACAGCACCTTTAGACAACCCGGTAGTGCCACCACGAATGTTATTTTTAAATAACTACTACCTAGAAATGGCAAAATACTACACAGAGGCTTTGCCATTACCATCTATGAGGTGACGAGCTATTAAAAATCCGTGGAGGGAACCGAGATTCGAACTCGGATCGCTGCGGTGAGAGGCTGATACGATAGCCCCTACACCAAGCTCGCCACCTGTTAGGCCCAAATGTTAATTTTGGTGTATAAAGATGGGTCCTTATTTAATTCATTCTGAAAGCGATGCCGCGAAGTACACAAAAAATGATAGGGTAAACAAACCCTTTTGTGAACAATTATTTATTGCAGCAAAGAATATTCAACTCGACGAGTTTCTAGTACCACGCCACGTGCCACCGGTTTTATAGTAGGACAGAGGCGAAAAAGAAGATGTTTTTAAGTACGTGATACGTGTTTTAGCAATTTTTTTTTATTATTTATCTAAAAGTATGTAATCAGGCTCTGTCCGAGGCTATGTGCATTCGAAAAGGTTTGTTTTACTTTATCATTTTTTTGTGTACTTGGCGGCATTGCTTTCAAAAATGAATTAAATATGGACCCATCTATACCTTGTATTCTATAAGTTCGAACTCGGAACCTGTGACTAACGTGTCAAATTTCTGAACCCTGTAGCTATTAGGTCAATTTAAATTAATTCTTTAAATCTTGATAAATACGATAAAAGAAAAGGGCCGTTTTTATTAATTACTTACCAACAGCAAGCTGACGCCTTATTGACGTCTCTTTTTAGTCGTTTTTGGTAACATTTGGTCAGCACAGACGTCATAAGATGACGACAAAATGACGTTAAATTGACCTCCTAAGTCACAGACAAAAGACGTCCCGTTAATGACGTCATAATGACGTCTTTAAGATGACGAAAAAATTAACGCATATATTTTTTTTAAAGCTGAGATGATACGATACTTTTATTTAAAAAATTGAAATAGGAAAAACTCTTACTGCTTGCAATTTCCTTGTACATGCAAGGTCGCATCTCTCGGGATACTGTCCAACCTAGAAGATGCAGATTTTTACATTAGCCGAAGATATTTCTTTCAAAGCTAATTGAGATCACCAACTGCAGACCGATCTCAAACTATTTTGGTCTCAACGGTACGGTGTAGGCAATAAAAAGCGAAGATGTTGGATAAACGTAGTAGATTCTATTGTCCATTGCGCCATCTATCGTTGTAGAGTTTTTCCCTATTTCAATTTTGTAAATTATTAGTCTTATTTTTCTGACTTATTATATTTCGGTTTGATTTTGACACGAGTAATATAATGTCACAAATTTTTTCTGACGGGTTTTCTAAACATAACGTCATTAGAATTTTTATGAGCTAGTATGACAAAAAAATGACGTCGAAAAGACTTCACTTCAACGACGTCAAAAACACGTCATTAATATGACGTCATAATTTTGGTTCGATGACGTCCTATGACCAAAAATTACCAAAAATAACTTAAAAATTAACCTTATAATGACGTCAGCTGCTGGGTATCTTGTACTTTTTCCTTTTCCTGAGAATTTGCATTTTGAGGAAGATATGCTCTATATTGGTTAGGCGGATTCATTTATTGGATGGTCTTTCTGTTGGGTACACGCGTGAAATGAATGGGACCGCTTTTGGTCCTGGTCCCGAGGTATACGAGCTGACTCTGTTCAGTCCTATTGACCCCTATGAACTGGCCGGTCGCGTAAAACTTATGTCACTCATGACACATAGTATGTCAAACTATTTTGCGATATTAAAAGCCTAAAATTTTCAGTTGTAATTTAAATATTAGTTAATTTTTTATTTTTATTTTTAACTTTATTTTTAACTTGACAACGATGGCAGACTTGACACACCCAAACGTCGTTTTTAATTAGAATTTTTTGGGATTTTGTTTTTTTTTGTTTATTTTTGTTTCAAGCGACCGGCCAGTTCATAGGGGTCAATAGGACTGAACAGGGTCAGCTCGTATACCCCGGGACCAGGACCGAAGCGGTCCCATTCATTCCAGGCGTGTACCCAACAAAAAGACCATCCAATAAATTTTACATTTTGTTTCATCATACACGCATTCTTTTTGCAGAAATCTTCGCAGGTGTCAAACGTGTTTTCCCAGTTTTATTTTTGTTTGTTAATTAATAATAAAAGTAATATTAAACAAAAAAACAAATAAATATTAAAGTTAGGTTAACTTTAACTGTTATTTAGCGATTTTCAATAACAAAACCGTCGAACAAAGGCATCTACCGATAAAATAAGTAAAAATCGCCGGTAATAACAAATAAATTAACATTTTCGGCGATTTTTAACACGCTTTTATTAACTTGGGTTGTAACTATCTATCTATCTATGTAACGGAATCTTTGAGCCTAATTTTAACCAACTTCCAGCTATTCGATTTCTTTGAAACTTTGCACACGTGTCAAGGACCGATGAAGATGCAATAATTTAAAAACAGTATCCCGTTATCTTTTTTTGAATCGCCAGGAAAAAAAATTCCATTATATTATAAAAACAACACCTAGGATGCCATCTGTTGGCAACATTTCAAACTTTGCTATTAAATGAAGAAGAAATTTTTAGTTTTTACACAATTTGGTTAGTTGCACCATTGGTGTTCAATTTTTATGAACAATAAAAATATAGGGTTAGTTGCACCATTGGTGTTCAATTTTTATGAACAATAACAGTTAATAAATGCCGTTAACACGCTTTTTTATTAACTTGGGTTGTAACTATCTGGCTATGTAACGGAATCTTTGAGCCTAATTTTAACCAACTTCCAGCTATTCGATTTCTTTGAAACTTTGCACACGTATTAAGGAAACATGACAATGCAATAATCTGCAAACAGTATCCCGTTATCTTTTTTTGGATCGCCAGGAAAAAAAAATTCCATTATATTATAAAAACAACACCTAGGTTGCCATCTGTTGGCAACATTTCAAACTTTGCTATTAAATGAAGAAGAAATTTTTTAGTGGGTTGCAATATATTGGCAACGGTCCAAACATTACCTGGATTGCCATCTGTTGGCAAAATTTCAAACTTTGCTACTTAATGAAGAAGAAATTTTTTAGTGAGTTGCAATCTGTTGGAAAAAATTTTAAAATTTGCCACTCTTGTTCATTAAAAAATTTTTCGCCATTTTGTCAAGAGTAGCAGAAACTAAAAAATGAAAAATAATTAATAGTTTAAAAAACTAAAAAACACGCTTTTATATGCAACCG
The DNA here is from genome assembly GCA_014170235.1 of Listronotus bonariensis. Taxonomy (NCBI): domain Eukaryota; kingdom Metazoa; phylum Arthropoda; class Insecta; order Coleoptera; family Curculionidae; genus Listronotus; species Listronotus bonariensis. The sequence goes on from JACEGR010008751.1 coordinate 3,852, forward strand.
AACTAAAAATTAGAAAATAATTTTTCATTAAAAAAAAATATTGTCATTTCATAGTAAAAGCGTGGGGTGATAAATATATTAAATGTTATAATTATTATATTTGCAAATATCTATGATGGAAAAGTTATGAAAAAATAGTAAAATGCACCCCACGCTTTTTACTATGAAATGACAATATTTTTTAATGAAAAATTATTTTCTAATTTTTAGTTCGGTTGCATATAAAAGCGTGTTTTTTAGTTTTTTTTAAACTATTAATTATTATATACGTAAATGGACAAAACCGCCACGCCGGTCGACGGTTTTCTTCTTTATAATTAAGCAAAACCGCCTGCGCTCGTTTACCCAGTGCCTTAATTTAACACAACAAACAATGCTTATTTTATTAAAACCTTATATAAAGACATTTTGCACCTCTTATTTTGCAATTCCGTTGTGGTTAATGTTATTCTGAGTCCGCGCAGTAACGCAAACATGATCCGTTATCGTTATTAACCATACCGGACTCCTTTAATTACTTATTATTATCGTTATTGTTAAACTGCGTGGTTGCCGGATTGTGGAATTTTTAATATCAATTATTTAAAAAGGTTGACATTTTAATGCCGTATTAATTAAAATATCATTGATAAATAGGTTCTTATTAGCGAAAAATCCATAGCAGTAAGAAAATTAAAATAGTGTAAAGAAATTAAAACGGACTTGCAATTTTAAGGATGTTTTAATTCAGTAATTAATTTACATGATACAATCTGGCACACTTGCTTTTTATTCTACTACCAAACCTAACCTTATTTTTTGTGTTTTGCTTATACTCGTATTGTTTAAATCTACTAAAAAACAAAATCAAGAGAACTGTTTGCATATATTAAAATATCAATATATAATTTATGAAGAATAAAAGTAAGTACCTACTGATTTTTCGTAAACTTTAAAGTCGGTCAACCACAGGTAAAAATAAGGTTATGTGTCGAAAGCGCAGTCGCAAGATAAATTTGTTAAAAGAGGCTGCAAAATCTCTGTCTAAAACTGCTGCGGTAATCGTTATGTTTAATAACGATAACCATAAGGAGGCTAAAAAACGTCTATTGTTTTAAGAGGTGCAAAATGTCTTTACTACTATCTTAAGTTAGTTTAAATTAAAGGGATACGATTCATAACCTATATCTACCTGCCACCATATGGTTAATCGAGGCTCCAGAAATGTCTATTTAGAAATTTTTCTAAATAAATAATTTTCAAGAACTTTAAGGAACAATAAAAGTGATATCTGAAGCTCGCAATGCCTTTTCTAAAGTTAAATCGTGCAATATTAAACGACAATAGGAGCCAAATGGCAGCTTGTGGGATTGTAGAAAGCTAGAAAAGTCATTTATGGTTGAAGTTATTGTTTACGCAAAAGAAATAGCATTTAAAATATTAGATTATTACTTAAATAAATGGGCTAATCATCTTATCATGTTAAAAAATATCTATTTTTTGAACTTTTTATAGTAATTATATTTTTAATAATGGAGAAATCCATTAACTCACAAATTCTTAGGTATTTAGAAAAACATAAAATTTTACATGACAGACAATACGGATTTCGTCACAAGAGATCTACAGCAGATCTTTTTTCTTCGTTTCACACAACTGGAACAAGTCTCTTGAGTTTCTAGATGAGTCCCAGATCTTTGCTCTTGATATATCTAAAGCTTTCGGACCAAGTCTGACATGACGCAAAGGTGGTAGGTAAAAGTGCGCCATCTAGTTGTATATGGCAAAAGTTAACAGTATGTTGCCATATACAACTAGATGGCGCACTTTACCTACCACCTTTAACCTCTCGATGCTATGGCTGGTTGTTTTTAAATTTCTTGCTGAGATGGCACCAGCTGTCTGTATTTGTTAGTTCTGGGATACGGAAAGAATATTTACAGTCAATCGGGGCATCATCAAGGTGTCTATCGACCTGAAGCGGCTATGACAAGTCTTAACGAAGACGAAACACGTATCGCCGTCTTGGTCGGACTCGGGTATTCCATTTTCTTTTGGAGACTCCGTAATTTTTAAACAACCAACCACAGTAGCCGAATTCTTACAGGTTGTTATTTATTTTTTTATTTTTACAGTCATTAATGAGCCATATGCCCAAAGAACTTTACCTTTTATTAATGTATTTATAACCAGAACCACTCACTTTAATATATATATAATTTTTATTTAAATTTTGTGTTGTGTTATATATATTATATATATATATATATAATATATATATATATATATATATATATATATATATATATATATATATACCTAACCAGAACCAACACAAAATTAATTTAAATAAAAATGATTCTAACCCAAAACATTTGTGTCTCTTACTCTTTGTCTATATTTCATAAAATTATGCTGGTTTTAAATTTTATGATTGTAACTGCACGGTAGAAATTAAGCTTCTTTTGATTGCATTGGCATTATCCCAAATATAGAGGATTAACGTAAAACCACGTTTATAGCAAATATTTTGGAGAAATGACAAACATTTATTTTTAAATTCACCGCAAACCTCCAAATACTCAATATTTATAAGATATTATTTTATGAAATCTCGAGAAATATTTTTCGGAGCAACATTATATCTGTTTTTAAATATGCACTGGGGATATTTTATATGTACGTTAATATCACACAAAATTTTCTTCTTATACTCCTCGCAGCTTGTAAAAAAGTTTTTATTTTATATTTTTTCCCTCGGTTGACGTAAATAGGCAATTTTTCCCTACATTATAAAAAAATATTGTGGTTGGCGTTGTTTTAAATTCAGTTTAAATGATTAACGTATGTCCTAAAAGTTTTGGCACACAATATTTATCGTTTTTTTAATGAAGAAATTTATTTAAACACTAACTAGTTATCATAAATTACAACTCAATACTTAACTAAACTATACTATCGAATTATGTGGAGTGGCCCATTCTGCTCTACCAGACGCAAATTTCTTCGAATGTCTCTCATGAGGTCCTGGACGGAATTCAGTTCAATTTCTCTTAATTTCTCGTAAATTCGCCGTCTTAATTGTTCCTCATCTTGTGCTTCCCAGCCTCCATGATAAACCTTTCTAGACAGTACAGCCCAAAAATCCTCTATTGGGCGAGCCTGCGGCAAGTTTGGAGGATTATCGTTTTTGGGAACAAAAGGTATGTGGTGTTGTCGAAGCCAGTTTTGGGTATCTCTTGAGTAATGGCATGATGCTAGGTCTGGCCAAAACATGATATCGTCATTAGCATGATGTTCGCGGACAAACTGAAGCAATTTGGAAAGGCAGTTATCAATATAGCTCTGACTATTCAAAGCTTCACCCCTCACTCTTCCCACAAAGGTCGGGATACACCCCTGTTAGAAATTGCGCACCAGACAAGGATTTTATCTGCAAATTTCGCTTTATGTTTGTATCTAACATTGTCAGGGCATTCCTCTACGTTGTCCGTATAAAATCCATCGTTTCCCTTCATTTCAGAATTACTCAAAGTGAAATACTTTTCGTCATCTAAAATAATGATTTTTTCATTGGCAAAATGTACCCGCCTCAGTTGACGACAACATCTTGGTATACGAAGAAGCTGCGCTTGAGAGTATTTGGGGCACTTACGTCTCTTTCGATATTTAAGACCATTCCTCCTCAATTCCAACGATATCGTACTCTTAGAAGATCTGTATTGCCTAGCCAGTCTCCTCGTTGACATTCCAATCTGGTTTTTGCTCTTCTCACCAATCTCTCTGACCTCTGTGCGGTAAATGCACGTGGTCTTCCACTTTTGGGAGATTCAGACATGGTATTCCCTGCTCGCACTCCGCTATTGTTCTATAAATGGTTCTGCGTGAAATGTTTTCATTCTGGAATATTCGACAGATTTCAGCTTTGGGTATCCGCCCAACTAACTTGTAGATACTTTTTCTTATTTCTAATTTATACGACATCTTAAAGCGAAAACTTCAAAATAAATAAATCTCAACTGACAGTAAATAAAGTAAATAAACTTTTGTTTTCAAAGGCAACTTGATATTATTTTGTTTTTGTTAAAATTAAAGACAATGAGTTTTGTGCCAAAACTTTTAGGACATACGTTATTTAGGTAAGACAGTGTTGGGTAGATATTTCGGATATAACACACTAGTTAGGGATCACTTGTCTATTTTTCCAAGTCATTACTAACAAGCTATTTTTTGTGAGTAGCTTCATTTTTGACGAGACGACCAACTTTCTTCCTTACAACAATTTTCGTTGGTGGTAGCATACATAAATAGCACGTATTAGCTTATTTGTAGCTAAATCAGATTTCTTTCGCAACGAGGTTAAATACAGTATTTTTGGAAAAGTCCTGTAGGTCCAGTCCTGTCCAAATCTATTTAACTAAAATTGGCAAACCTAGAGAAAACATATTATCGACCTATAGGCCATTTAAAAATAAAAAAATAAGCGCAACAGATAAAAGTTATTGTTAGTTAAAAAGTGTAATTTAGCCCACCTCTGTATTTTTAAAAAATAAAATTTAAAAATTACATAAATTTCAGCCATTGTTAAAAAAGTGCGCTTATTCTAATAAATTAACTACCAGTTAAAATTTATATTTTAATACCTTAACATCTAATCATGTCCATAACGTATGTCCTAAAAGTTTTGGCACAAAACTCATTGTCTTTAATTTTAACAAAAACAAAATAATATCAAGTTGCCTTTGAAAACAAAAGTTTATTTATTTTATTTACTGTCAGTTGAGATTTATTTATTTTGAAGTTTTCGCTTTAAGATGTCGTATAAATTAGAAATAAGAAAAAGTATCTACAAGTTAGTTGGGCGGATACCCAAAGCTGAAATCTGTCGAATATTCCAGAATGAAAACATTTCACGCAGAACCATTTATAGAACAATAGCGGAGTGCGAGCAAGGAATACCATGTCTGAATCTCCCAAAAGTGGAAGACCACGTGCATTTACCGCACAGAGGTCAGAGAGATTGGTGAGAAGAGCAACAAACCAGATTGGAATGTCAACGAGGAGACTGGCTAGGCAATACAGATCTTCTAAGAGTACGATATCGTTGGAATTGAGGAGGAATGGTCTTAAATATCGAAAGAGACGTAAGTGCCCCAAATACTCTCAAGCGCAGCTTCTTCGTATACCAAGATGTTGTCGTCAACTGAGGCGGGTACATTTTGCCAATGAAAAAATCATTATTTTAGATGACGAAAAGTATTTCACTTTGAGTAATTCTGAAATGAAGGGAAACGATGGATTTTATACGGACAACGTAGAGGAATGCCCTGACAATGTTAGATACAAACATAAAGCGAAATTTGCAGATAAAATCCTTGTCTGGTGCGCAATTTCTAACAGGGGTGTATCCCGACCTTTTGTGGGAAGAGTGAGGGGTGAAGCTTTGAATAGTCAGAGCTATATTGATAACTGCCTTTCCAAATTGCTTCAGTTTGTCCGCGAACATCATGCTAATGACGATATCATGTTTTGGCCAGACCTAGCATCATGCCATTACTCAAGAGATACCCAAAACTGGCTTCGACAACACCACATACCTTTTGTTCCCAAAAACGATAATCCTCCAAACTTGCCGCAGGCTCGCCCAATAGAGGATTTTTGGGCTGTACTGTCTAGAAAGGTTTATCATGGAGGCTGGGAAGCACAAGATGAGGAACAATTAAGACGGCGAATTTACGAGAAATTAAGAGAAATTGAACTGAATTCCGTCCAGGACCTCATGAGAGACATTCGAAGAAATTTGCGTCTGGTAGAGCAGAATGGGCCACTCCACATAATTCGATAGTATAGTTTAGTTAAGTATTGAGTTGTAATTTATGATAACTAGTTAGTGTTTAAATAAATTTCTTCATTAAAAAAAAAACCGATAAATATTGTGTGCCAAAACTTTTAAGACATAGAAGTGTGGGTTACCACGAATTTATGTTTTAAAGACCTAATATTCTGATGAAGGCTAATTCGCCGAAACGTCAATATTAAGAAGAAATTTATATGTGACTTTAAGAAACAAAATTTGACAAGGGATTTTATTTTGTACTTTATGCCCAAAATTTTCGGAAAAAAAATTAACTTTTTATATTTACTGTATATTTTTTCTTTGTCAATGGCATTACAAAACAGCCCTTTTACTTTTATGAACATAAATTGATTAGGGCATTTCTTGACACTAATTTTATCTCTTAGGTAAAGAAAAAGGACCCTTGTTTTGTAAAGACACACTAAGACTTTCATCCCAAAAAAGGTGCTGTGGTGAGTTGCTAAATCCCAGTAAAAATTTTAGGGTTTCTTTTAGGAAAACATGTCAAAATATAAAGGGACCTTTTAAAATAAAACATAAATGGATAAATTTTTTTATATTAAAATTTAAGATTTATTTTTATACAGTCTATTCTATTATATAAAGAGGTAATGTTTGTAACTTTGTTTGTGGGTTTGTTTGTTTGTAGCCGCTTATCTTCGGAAGTACTGAACCTATCAAAAACATTTTTTCACAATCAGGAAGCCACACTATTTAGGAGTGTTATAGGCTACATTTTTCTGTAATTAAACAAAAGTTCAGATATTAACGCCCAACGAAGTGGGTACGGGTCGGCTATCTTGGATAAACTATAACTAAAATTCGATATTGACGTTACTATTCTTAACTGATTTTAATGCGTTTTTAAATAGATAGAGTAATTTAAGAGAAAGGTTTATATGTATAATTATATTTTTAAAAAACATACAGAGTGTTTAAAAAAGTTTACATTTAAAATTCGATATTACTTAACGAATTTTAATGCGTTTTTTTAATAGATAGACTAATTTAAGTGAAATGTTTATATCTATACTATTATATATATAAGCATAATTTTATGAAATATAGACAAAGAGTAAGAGACACAAATGTTTTGGGTTAGAATCATTTTTATTTAAATTTTGTGTTTAAAACACGATGGCATGAAAAATATTATTAATGGTCTGATTAAGTACTTGCAAAGGAAGAATTATTACATAAGCGTTAAAAATATTTTATGATCATATGTCTTATGCTTAACTTTAAAAGCCCAATTTTCTGTAATTATTTGCGATAAATTGTAATTTACAAAAATAGCACCTTAGTAAATTTTTGAAAAATTAAAAATTAAAAAAAGTTTATGGACCGTGAGCCAGAGGCAAAATTTTGTCAGTTGGTTTCTCTCAGTCCACAACTGGCAAAATGCTTTAAGAGGATTGTATATGATTCATTGTGAGCGTCAGCTGCGTCTCTGATGGTGGAATTGTACAGGGTGCTCCAGAAAAAGATCCGTACCAAGCTTGTGTTTTTTAGATGGAATACCCTGTATATTAGTATATTTTTGAGTTATAGAAGTAAAAATAATGTAAGTTTTATCAGCGATTCTTAAGCTGAAACTAAAAGGTTTTTAAGATATTTGGGATTTTTGAAAAAATCATGACAAAAACAAAATTTAAGTATATTTTACCTTACTTATGCTTGACTTTTATATTATGTTAGATTGCTGAAAAATTAGGTGTGCAATCAGCCATTTTTTACTAGAAAGTGTACAGGGTTTCCAGAAACTAATCTTTATTATCATAATAATTTCTAGGCACCCTGTATAATTTTTGGTAAAACATTTAAATGAAAGTGATGCTACAGTTAATATTATACCAATTCAACATAACATACAAAGTTCGGCGTTAGTAAAATAAGATATATTAAAATTTTGTTTTGGTCAAGAATTTTAAAAATCCCTAATATTTTAAAAACCTTACATTTTTCGAATATGCATCGCTAATAAGAACTATGCTATTTTTGTTTCTACAATCAAAATTTAAACTAATATACAAGTGTTTTATTCTAAAAAACAGACATTTAATATGAAATTTTTCTTTGGACCACCCTGTATAAATCCGCCATTCGCGCTGAAGTTACCGCTCACAACAATTTATGTATAACCCTCTTAAAGCATTTTTTAAGTTATGAACTAAGACGAAAAATATCTTCTTAGTAACGCATAAAACTTTTTTTGTATCCAGTTGCAAGTTACTTCCAACAATGTGTGGTAATAGTTCGATATAGCGGTTTTCGCTATTTAAGAGATTTTTAAAACATTCTTTTTAGGGCGTTTCTATAGGTCGATTATGACACATATCTGTATGTGCGTTTTTCAAAATCCATTTCTATAATTTTATTTATTATTAATAAAAACATATTTACGGGACGGTCGGTGGAGTGAACAGGGTGCTGGGTGGGGACAAAACAGTATAAATCCAACATTAAACACAAGAAAACATTAATACACTGCACTCGAGGCACATGAAAAATGTAAATTAATTTTGAAAAGTATTAAATTTTTCTAAAAACTATCCCACACATATAAGTCCGCCATTAATTAAAGAAGGAAAATAGGAGCATTCATTTTGGTCAGCTGATAACATGAAGTTCGTCATTATGAAAATGACAGTCTTAATAGAAGCAGTGTTGCAAAACTTCTTATGAAGAATTAACACCAAGGCTATTTCGGCGATTATCCACCATTTCCATGAGAAACAATGATATTTTTGTAGAAATGCCTCCTTCTTTATGTTTAGGTATTTTCCTTTTTCTCTACAAATTATAATAGGAAGAAGGAATAACTTAATTTTTATATGAATTTTGTCCTGTATCTTCCTTTTTTTAAGCCATTGACACTTTCTCACTTTATTTGGCAACATCGCAAGACATTTACAGTTCTATTGCAACTCTTCATTTTTATGCAGTGACAGCCATGGCGGAATTGTTGTTCTATTATTTATTTTTAATTTTTTAAATAATTTTTGGACATTTTGTAAACAAAAAGTGCGGTGTGTACTGTAAAATACTGTTTTTGGGCGTTTAATGTAGGATTTCTACTGTTTCGTCCCCACCCAGCACCCACAGTTTTTCGAAAACTTTAATACTTTTCAAAATTAATTTACATTTTCATGTACCCCGAGTGCAGTGTATTAATGTTTTCTTGTGTTTATCGTTGGATTTATACTGTTTTGTCCCCACCCAGCACCCTGTTCACTCCACCGTCCCGTAAATATGTTTTTATGAATAATAAATTATAGGAATGGATTTTGGACAACGCGCACACAGATTTGTATCATAATCGACCTATAGAAACGCCCTGAAAAATATTTTTCAAAAATCTCTTATAATAGCGAAAACCGCTATATCGAACTATTACCCAAAGTGTTTTTTTACCGAACACAAAAAAATATTATAATTTTTACAATATATATTATAAAAAGTTCTTTTAAGAAATGATAAATTTTCTGTACAATTCATAAATTTACCAACTTGAGTTTTAAACTTTTCAAAACAAAAACTAAAAAGAACATTTTTTACGAGAAAGAACTTTCTTTGTTCTACTTTTCCTTTTTTTCTATCAAACCGTTATTGTCTGAACGTGACTTCCTTTCGTTTTCGTACGGAAAACTTATTGACTTCTTTTATCCCTTTTTGTTTTTTATTCTTCCTAAAATGTTAAATGAATATGAAAATGGCATCCAAAAGGCAGCTGACCTTGCGTGTGCCTCACTTCTCCCAGACAAATCTAAAGAGAGGTACCATCAAACATATAAATCGTTTTCTGAATGGCTTACTACAAAAAATATGGGGCGGATTGACGAGAATGTGATGTTGGCGTATTTTTAAGAAAAATCCGAGTCTTTATCACCACCAACCCTCTGGTCTGTATATTCCATGCTTAAGTTAACAATTTCCATAAACAAAAATCAAGATATTTCGGAGTTCAAGAAACAAGTTGCTTTTATTAAAAGGAAAATGAATGGTTATGAGGCAAAAAAGTCAAAAATTTTTAAAAAAGAAGAAATCATAAAGTTTTTACTTAACGCGCCTGATCAAAGTTACTTAGCAATGAAAGTAGTAGCCATTATGGAGTGGCTGGGGCATGCCGCACAGACGAAATATACAGAATGAAGCTAAGTGATGTAGAAATAAGAAATGACGTGGCTATAGTAAAAATAGTGGAGTCTAAAAATAAAGTTAAAAGAAACTTTGTAGTAACCAACGATGAACGGCTCAGTTTCTTATGTCAGATTTCTACAGGAATATATTAAGCTGAGACCAAGGAATGCTCTAGATGAGCGCTTATGGTATCGTTATGAAAGAGGTAAATGTGTTAATCAAGTAATTGGAAAGCACACTATTTCAAATGTACCTAAAGAAATTGCGAAGTTTTTGAAGCTTGAAGACATCAGTAGATACACTGGCCATTCTTTTAGAAGAACGTCAACTACGTTCCTTGCCAATGCTTCGGATGTCGATATTTTGGACTTAAAAAGGCATGGAGGTTGGAAGTCTTCTTCTGTTGCGGAGGGATATATTGCTGAATCCTATAGTAATAAGGTGGAAATTTCAAAGAAGATTTTACACGAAATTCCTACCAATATTTCCTCTAATGAAGTAACAGTGAAAAATATGAATATTAACGTAGTTAAAGGTGATAACGATACCACAACAACAAATTTAAAAACTGTTAATTCAAGTATTATTCCTCCAATTTCTTTTGCTAATTGCTCAAATTGCACAATTACTTTTAATGTCAATACCTAACCTAGTTTTTTTAAATATTTTGTCATAAATTAGTTACTTTTTATAAATAAATCCTAATATTTCCCACAAGCATATTTTCTTTTTTTTACTCTTACTTTTTGTCCAGGCGCTGAAAATATTACTTTCTTAGCTAGCAACGCTTAGCAACCAGGTAACACGAAGGTTCTCTTTCGTTATCATTCGCGTTGCTAGGACCACAAAGTTTTCCTATTTATACAGTAGTAGAAAAAGTGTTTTTTTACCGAACACAAAAAAAATATTATAATTATCACAATTATAAAAAGTTTTTTTAAGAAATGATAAACTTTCTATACAATTCATAAATTTACCAACTTGAGTTTTAAACTTTTAAGAACAAAAACTAAAAAGAGCATTTTTTACGAGAAAGAACTTTCTTTGTTCTACTTTTCCTTTTTTTCTATCAAACCGTTATTGTCTGAACGTGACTTCCTTTCGTTTTCGTACGGAAAACTTATTGACTTCTTTTATCCCTTTTTGTTTTTTATTCTTCCTAAAATGTTAAATGAATATGAAAATGGCATCCAAAAGGCAGCTGACCTTGCATGTGCCTCACTTCTCCCAGACAAATCTAAAGAGAGGTACCATCAAACATATAAATCGTTTTCTGAATGGCTTACTACAAAAAATGTGGGGCGGATTGACGAGAATGTGATGTTGGCGTATTTTTAAGAAAAATCCGAGTCTTTATCACCACCAACCCTCTGGTCTGTATATTCCATGCTCAAGTTAACAATTTCCATAAACAAAAATCAAGATATTTCGGAGTTCAAGAAACTGGTTGCTTTTATTAATTGATTACTTAGCAATGAAAGTAAAAGCCATTATGGGAGTGGCTGGGGCATGCCGGACAGACGAAATATACAGAATGAAGCTAAGTGATGTAGAAATAAGAAATGACGTGGCTATAGTAAAAATAGTGGAGTCTAAAAATAAAGTTAAAAGAAACTTTGTAGTAACCAACGATGAAGGCTCAGTTCCTTATGTCAGATTTCTACAGGAATATATTAAGCTGAGACCAAGGAATGCTCTAGATGAGCGCTTATTATATCGTTATGAAAGAGGTAAATGTGTTAATCAAGTAATTGGAAAGCACACTATTTCAAACGTACCTAAAGAAATTGCGACGTTTTTGAAGCTTGAAGACATCAGTAGATATACTGGCCATTCTTTTAGAAGAACGTCAACTACGTTCCTTGCCAATGCTTCGGATGTCGATATTTTGGACTTAAAAAGGCATGGAGGTTGGAAGTCTTCTTCTGTTACGGAGGGATATATTGCTGAATCCTATAGTAATAAGGTGGAAATTTCAAAGAAAATTTTACACGAAATTCCTACCAATATTTCCTCTAATGAAGTAACAGTGAAAAATATGAATATTAACGTAGTTAAAGGTGATAACGATACCACAACAACAAATTTAAAAACTGTTAATTCAAGTATTATTCCTCCAATTTCTTTTGCTAATTGCTCAAATTGCACAATTACTTTTAATGTCAGTACCTAACCTAGTTTTTTAAATATTTTGTCATAAATTAGTTACTTTTTATAAATAAATCCTAATATTTCCCACAAGCATATTTTCTTTTTTTTACTCTTACTTTTTGTCCAGGCGCTGAAAATATTACTTTCGTAGCTAGCAACGCTTAGCAACCAGGTAACACGAAGGTTCTCTTTCGTTATCATTCGCGTTGCTAGGACCTCAAAGTTTTCTTATTTATACAGTAGTAGAAAAAGTGTTTTTTACCGAATACAAAAAAATATTTTAATTATTACAATTATAAAAAGTTCTTTTAAGAAATGATAAATTTTCTGGACAATTCATAAATTTACCAACTTGAGTTTTAAACTTTTTAAAACAAAAACTAAAAAGAGCATTTTTACAAGAAAGAACTTTCTTTGTTCTACTTTTCCTTTTTTTTCTATCAAACCGTTATTGTCTGAACGTGACTTCCTTTCGTTTTCGTACGGAAAACTTATTGACTTCTTTTATCCCTTTTTGTTTTTTATTCTCAAATACCAGGAAGATTATTAGGGCATATTTAATTGGTGCTTATTTTCTCCTATATTTCTGATCACATATAATTGCGTATCATTGATACTAATATAGTGACAATTAATTACAAAGTATTAACTATTTGTAAGATATACTGCTAAAGTAATAAAGAAATAAAAAATATAAAAAAACATGCAGTGTGACAGGATGCTGTAAGAAAAATTTAAAGAGGGTTTTTATATCTAAAAATATAAGAAAAAATTTATACAATGTGTCCAAGATAAGGAGGGCCAGTAGGTATGGACATCCTGGAAATGGTAAAAATACAAAGTCAGTTTAATAAGAACAAATTTGAGGTTTAATGTACCTAATAATGTGCTGTTTAAAAAGCTTTAAAATTTCGAGTACTTCCGGAATTTCCGGAAAAAAATGAAAAACTGGAAATTTCTTTTTTTTCCTTGTCTTATTTAAAATCGGCTTTTAAAATAAATTGTCATTAAAAGTCATTGATAATTAAAAGTGTCTTTAGTACATTTTGATCAGTATCGTCGGTTTTGAATAAAAACGGTTCCCATGGAGTCTTCTGACGAGGGATTACCTAAATCCATTCTAAAAGCAGCCGAAATAAAAAATCAGATTTGTTGCTGTCCAAGTCGAAGCACAGGTACGAGAAAGAATATACAGCATTTACAAGCTGGTGTGGCGAAAAAAAAATCAAAAGTATGAAAGAAGAAGTTTTTATGGCATATTTCGCGGAACTTGCTAAAACATGCAAGCCCAATACCTTATGGTCAAGGTATTCCATGTTAAAAAGTCTCATTAAGATCGAAATGAACATGGATTTAAGCAAATATTTCAAAGTTACATCATTTTTAGAGAAACAAAATGTCGAATTTAGATCCAAGAAGGCCAAAATTTTCTCGAAAAATGAAATAGCAAAATTTATTAATGATTCTCCACATAATGCCTATCTAGCGATGAAGGTAGCTACAATTTTTGGACTAGCTGGTGCGTGTCATCGAGAAGAATTGATAAAAATCACCACTGATGATTTTGACGATAAGGGGAATCTTTTAATTGTAAATATTCCAGACTCCGAAAACCATTCTAGCCGAAGTTTTGTCATTTCCGAGGAAATTGAAAATGGAAAATATCTAGCTTTGTATAGAAAGTATTTCAGTTTATAAAAGCCCAAAACACCACACAGAAGATTTTTTGTTAATTACAAATAATTGTACTGTCCAGTGCAGAGGAATAAATTCTTTTGGCAAGATCCCTTCTGAAATAGCTGCCTATTTACGTCTTCCAAACCCAGAACTTTACACGGGACATAGCTTTCGCCGTTCCTTAGCTACAATGTTAGCTAATTCCGGTGAAGGCATAATGAATAATAAAAGACTTGAAGGTTGGAAGTCATCATCTGTTGCAGAAGACTACCTAGAAAGCTCTACAAGTTTTAAGACGGACTTATCAAACAAATATCCCAAAATTCATCTATCTTTGAACACAGCAAAACGCACTTAAGGCCCATTGTACCGTCTTCTAGCAAGCAAAAATGTGTCTCTGTATGTAGTCTATTATTTTTCCGCTTCCGAAGATTTACGAACTATTTATCTGTCTTTTCTTCTTTCTATCGAATTACAGAGTGCGGGAGCTGTATTTTTATTTAGAAATCCTAATTTTTTTTTCTTAATTAGGACACACCCTGTATATATTTTCTATCTAAATTTTTTTAGTTTAGGGCCAATTACTTTACCCATATTCTGTAAAGATACGCTTTCAAGATAAAGTTGCACGCAACATGCAAAATATGTTTTGGGTCGAAGTTCCAACGTCTATTATTAAATTTTTCCAGATTTTATGTTGATAAAGAAAATATTTGCAACATTTCTATCACAGTAAAAGTAGGTAGTTAAGTAATTTTTCAATGTAGGTAAACACGATTACAAATATGTGAATATACCGGGTGGTGCGTCGCCTAGCGGCACATAGGTAATCCCGAGATTTATGAATTCCTACTGCGTGTCAGCACTTTCATGGAGTTGAAACGCAGTAGCAAATATGAACAGTATCACCTTTATTTACCTTTTTAAACCCAACGTGAGTTTGGTGCTGCAGTCTGGGAGGAATTTAAAAGCATGCAAATGCATAAGCGGTTTGTGAATTCCTACTGCGTGTCAGCACTTTCATGGAGTTGAAACGCAGTAGCAAATATGAACAGTATCACCTTTATTTACCTCTTTAAACCCAACGTGAGTTTGGTGCTGCAGTCTGGGAGGAATTTAAAAGCATGCAAATGCATAAGCGGTTTGTGAATTCCTACTGCGTGTCAGCACTTTCATGGAGTTGAAACGCAGTAGCAAATATGAACAGTATCACCTTTATTTACCTCTTTAAACCCAACGTGAGTTTGGTGCTGCAGTCTGGGAGGAATTTAAAAGCATGCAAATGCATAAGCGGTTTGTGAATTCCTACTGCGTGTCAGCACTTTCATGGAGTTGAAACGCAGTAGCAAATATAAACAGTATCGCCTTTATTTACCTCTTTAAACCCAACGTGAGTTTGGTGCTGCAGTCTGGGAGGAATTTAAAAGCATGCAAATGCATAAACGCTTTGTGAATTCCTACTGCGTGTCAGCACCTTTATGGAGTTGAAACGCAGTAGCAAATACGAACTGTATTACGGTCTCTTTACCACTCTAAACTATACGTAAATTTTGTGCTACAGTTCGGAAGAAATTTAAAAGCATGCAAACGCATAATTTTATTACGAATGAAATTTAACCTGGTAACGAAAGATCTGTGTCCAAAAGCATTACAAATCAGTCAAAGTGAATCAAACAGCTCAAATACAGTGAGATAATTAATACATAACCATTTTTAGAAAAAGTCATAGTTTACGAGTTCTTTTGGGAATTTTGTTATTATATATTCGGTTTTATTTAAAAGACAATTTTATTTTTAAAAATATTAAAATCATACTTTTAGTTCTGTAATTGTACATTTTTATTGGCTAGCTATAAAGCTATTATTTTTTTATTTGTTTTGTCTTTTGACTATGGTTATACAGCAAGTATTTATTATATTTATTATTTATTAAGCTAATAAATATTTTAACTTTTAATTTAAACTTGATAGGAGGTATTATTACAAAATGATGTTAGCAAAGCCAAAAATCTGACAAAACATTATACAGTGCTTGCCTAAATTCAGGACCTCATCTCCTAACTTTTGAATTGTTTGATATTTTTTAATTAAAATTTAAGGACTTTAGTGAGACAACATAAACCAAATTTAAGACAGGAAATGACAGATAGAAATGTCAAACTGACAGCTGGGCGCCATTTCAAAAGAAAAATTAAATGGAAAAAGTCATACTTGTAAACTTTTTATTTAAAAAACAATACTTTTAGGTTATAAACCTTTTAAAATTCACATAAAACTAAAAGAAAACAACCGTATGATTCAATTAAATGCAATAAGGCGGTAAAGTAAAAAGATTTAAGGTGGGGGCGAAGCGTCTCCTGTTGCCATGCAGTATGAATTCCAAGTATAACAACAAATTTGCTTTTACTAAAAACATCCCAGGTTACAACATGCGTAGCAATTATAGTGCTGATTTCTGCGTTATACTTTATGCTGGCGCGTAGTAGTATTTTTACAGTGTTCTAAAATAAAAACTCCCATTAAGTCTTCCTGCATTTCATCACGGTAGGGTGTTGTAGCGTAGTAGGAATTCATAATACGCAGGTAATCTCATGTAAATTTAAAAGAGTTAATTTATTGGCTCCCTGTATAATTTACAGAAAAAATGTGGGATAACTTTTAAAGAGACCAATATGACAACAAGACAACAATATGACATTTTTAAGCTCTGGGCGAGTATTTTATAAACCTAGAATATAAAGTCAATACTTCACCTAATACAAAATGGCGCCACTTTAAAAATTACCTAAATACCTGATTTGGTATTTTCTTAAAGCTTTTTTAACGGTGATATAATATACAGGGTGCTCTTAAAAATATATATTTTTTCCTATCCTCTATATTATCAGAAGGATCGCCATTAAAAGATCTTTAAAGAAGCTTTAAAAAATACTACATTGGGGACATCTTTATTAGTTTTGGAAATATGGCCATCCAAAACAGGTGTTTCGGTAATTTATAAAATACTGCCATTTTGTATTAGGTGAAGGTATTGACTTTTGATTTTGGGATTAGAAAGAACTTGACAGAAGGTTTAAAATAATGTGTCACAAGGCCCCTCCTTCCATTTAATTTTTACTAAAATGGCGCCCAGCCGCCATCTTGAAGTTTTCATCTGTCAATTTAACTTCAAAATATAGTATTTATGCATCAATTTTAAACTCTACAGTTTTAATTTTTTAAATTTATTTGTTCAAAATATATAAGGGGGGACATTAAAGAAATGCACTGTATTGATAACTAAAATTAAGTGACTTTGTTGCAAATTTAGAACATTTGACATTTCATAATTAAGTTTTGCTTTCTGTTGTTTGCAGTTAATATTCTATTTTTAAAGAATTTTTAACACGCTTTTATTAACTTGGGTTGTAACTATCTGGCTATGTAACGGAATCTTTGAGCCTAATTTTAACCAACTTCCAGCTATTCGATTTCTTTGAAACTTTGCACACGTATTAACGAAACATGACAATGCAATAATCTGCAAACAGTATCCCGTTATCTTTTTTGGATCGCCAGGAAAAAATTCCATTATATTATAAAAACAACACCTAGGTTGCCATCTGTTGGCAACATTTCAAACTTTGCTATTAAATGAAGAAGAAATTTTTTAGTGGGTTGCAATAAGTTGGCAACGGTCCAAACATTGCCTGGATTGCCATCTGTTGGCAAAATTTCAAACTCTGCTACTTAATGAAGAAGAAATTTTTTAGTGAGTTGCAATCTGTTGGAAAAATTTTAAAATTTGTTACTCTTGTTCATTAAAAAAAAATTCGCCATTTTGTCAAGAGTAGCAGAAACTAAAAATGAAAAATAATTAATAGTTTAAAAACTAAAAACACGCTTTTATATGCAACCGAACTAAAAATTAGAAAATAATTTTTCATTAAAAAAATATTGTCATTTCATAGTAAAAAGCGTGGGGTGATAAATATATTAAATGTTATAATTATTATATTTGCAAATATCTATGATGGAAAAGTTATGAAAAAATAGTAAAATGCACCCCACGCTTTTTACTATGAAATGACAATATTTTTTTAATGAAAAATTATTTTCTAATTTTTAGTTCGGTTGCATATAAAAGCGTGTTTTTTTAGTTTTTTTGAACTATTAATTATTATGATTTATGGGATAAATGTAATAAATAAAATAAGAAAATAGTTAGTCTACAACTAGTGTTAACCATCATGGATTTCGTTAAAAATTCAGCAATGCTTTGTTAAGAAATGGAGAAATCCATTAACTCGCAAATTCTTAGTTAATTAGAAAAACATAAAATTTTACATGACAGGCAATACGGATTTCGTCACAAGAGATCTACAGCAGATCTTCTTTCCTTCGTTTCACACAACTGGAACAAGTCTCTTGAGTTTCTAGGTGAGTCCCAGATCATTGCTCTTGATATATCTAAAGTTTTCGACCAAGTCTGGCATGACGCACTTCTTAATAAACTTCCCTCCTACGGTCTTCCAACTAAACTATGCTCTTGGCTCTCCAGTTATCTTTCTAATCGACGTATATCAGTCATTGTTGATGGCCAGTCTTTAAGCTTTTACAAAATTAATGCTGGAGTGCCTTAGGGTTCAATACTAGCACCAACTTTGTTTCTTCTTCACATCAACGACCTTCTTTCTTCCACAACCAATCCCATTCATAGTTATGCTGACGATAGTACCCTTCACTCCACTTTTCAGGTTCACAAACGAATCTCTCAACCCGACTTGGAAAGCAAACGCAGGGCGATGCAGATATCGCTTTCACAGGATCTCAGTTTGATATTGGATTGGGGCGCCAAAAATCTCGTTCAATTTAATGCATCCAAAACACAATCATGTTCCTTGTCGTAAAAAAATCATCAAACACTCATCCTTTGCTTATGAGTGGCCAGATTTGGAGAGCGGGGACACAATTAACCTTGTGGGCGTCACATTTGAAAATAACCTTAACTGGCATAAACACATTGTATCTATAGCCACCGCGGATTCAAAAAAGCTTGAATTTCTTTTCCGAGCCAAAAATATTTTTCTCCTTCCAATTTATACAATTTGTATGTGTCCCAAATTCGACCCTCTCTGGAATATTGTTCTCATGTCTGGGGAATGGCATCCCCTACAACCCTCAGCATTCTGAATGCCATTCAAAGAACAGCTGTTCGTCTTATTAATGATCCTTTACTTACTTAAAGACTTCCTTCTCTTGCCCATCGTCGAGCTGTGGGAGGTCTATCGCTCTTCTATAGATAATTTTACGGCTTCTGCTCCGACGAATTATCCAGTATAGTTCCTTTTCTTGCAGCTCCCACAGTACGTTAGTATTTAGGCTTTCAGCCTTCGTGGATTGCTCAAAGATAAAAAAAAATGAAAACGTGCGAAGTCAGTCTTGGTTTATCTGCAGTTCAAGTCTAAATAACGAAGAACTTACACTTTATGGCTATATATAAAGTTTCTCGAAACACTGACTATTATCCTGCTTTGTGTTATTTAGGTTGTCAGACAATGATGCCTAATATTTTTTGTAAAATTTTAAAACTAATTAGGTAATTTATGTAAATTTTCTTTGCCAAATTGAATCTAGATACCCATTTTTATCAGCTGTTTGATCAAATTGCACACTGTGCTCCTTAATTTGAATTTCCAATACAAATAATTTAAGATTCACTTTTTAAAATTTTTTGAAACTTGGCATGAGGGTTTGTCAGGTAACCCAAAAAACAAAGGCAAGACCCTGTAGAAACTTTTTCTTTTTAATATTTTTAGTTAAAGAGCCTTCTATAAAATTTTCTGTAACGCCCTGTATATTTAAATAAATGACATTCTGTTGCTAACTTCAGTATTTACAAACTAGTCATATAAAGACAAAACTTTTAAAAAGGCGAAGAAACAAGGAGGTCCTTGACCATACAATATGCCTCACTAGATATTGACTTTCGTGCCGCTGTTAATAGAGATATAAATGGGCCATGTTGCCTTTCTTGCTTCTTACCTTAAAGAATAATTTTCCTATGACCTTATGTTAAAATAGCAAATATCACACTGTTTTCATGCATTGAAAATACCTTTTCCTACGACCACTTGTGAAAATAGCAAATAGCACACTGGTTTCATGCAAAGAAAATGCGTTATATCACATTAGTGTTGCAAAGTACTTTACAGCACTAGTGTTGCAAAGTACTTTGCAACACTCGTGTGATATATATTATGATGTCATTCTAAAAACTGCTATTGGTTTTGCAAGTGACATATTTATTGTAGTGACAGTAAAAAAACTTTTTACTTACCTTAAACAGTAGAACCCAAATTAGCGAAAATCATCTTATTAACGTTAAGTTACTACACAGTATAAGCTTTCTTCTTATATTAAAAGAGTAATAATCAAATTTTCGAAAAAATAAAAACATAAACAAAAATAGACATAACCACATACTTTCACTGACTGCTTGCTCAGTGGCACAGTGTTGTCAGGTAAGTAGATTAAATTAAAAATCTCCCTCATACCTTTGAGCACGCACTTTATAGACGCAGCCTTGCCGCTTGACCGTTCGACCTAAAGCGCCAGAGAAACAACTTCTATAGATCAAATTCCATTCTCTCTGTGTTCGTGTATTCAAACAACTAGTTAAATCTTTTTTTTTTAATCCCTTAATTAAACCTGAGGCTAATACACACTTTATGAATCCACTTTCTTTTATCCATTCATAAATAGAATCAGACCCTTCCGAGGTTGCCAAATGCTTTCCATATTTTGCATGGTATAACTGACGTTTAGTAGTCGTTTTTATCTTACTTTTGGGACTTTAGGTTATGCATTTACAATTTTCATATTTTTTCTCAAAAATATGAGGAAAAAATGTAATTTTTACTTAATTTTACATGTGATGTTAATTTTCATTAACTCGTTTTACCACTTTTACCCCACCCAGCACTCCTTTTCACTCCCCGGTTCCTTAAGTTTGTTTACTGATATTTTTTTAAAAAAGGAAATATTTTGGATATGCGCCACTTACGTTTTATTTTGGAAAGTGTCTAAAATATGTAAGTATCAATAATTTAAAAAAAACCTTTAAATAACAGAAAACCGTATTAAACTATTACTGTTATTACCTAACCAAACCATACAATTTTTATTAGGTAAGGGCTTTTTAATTTCCAAAATGATGAAAATTATATAATGCTTCTAGGTAGGTGATTTTCGTAGTAAAAATATTATCAAAACAGTATAATATAGCAGTGAGGAAAAGTACATATCACACTAGTGTTACAAAGTAAAAATCACCCTAGTGTTGCAAAGTTCTCAATTGTTTTTTATTTTTTCTGTAAAGACAAACTTTAATTTTTTCTTTTTGGGGAATAATTTGTGGTCGTAGGTAAAATAGTGTACAGTACTCTTGTGAAAATGACTTTCTTACACTCGTGGGTTTGTCGCACTCGGCTAACGCCTCATGCTACAATATTCCCACTCGTGTGAAATTAGTCATTTTCCACACTTGTAATGTAATATACTAATATCTCACTAGTGTTGCAAAGTACTTTACAACACTAGAATGATATATGTCATGATGTCATTCTAAAGATTGAATACATCCCCTTACGTCAGCCACAACAAAAAACAGCTGTCATATTGTTAATTAAAATAAATTTAAAGTTATCAGGCTGTTAATAATTGAAACTACATTAAATAAAGCATGCAATATTTTTAAAGTGAAGACCTTAACAAATTCTAAAATGATGACAGTTATACAAGGCTACTCGGTAGGTGAATTTTAATTTAAAAATATTGTGAAGCAATATAATATACCGCAGTGAGTAAAAGTATATATCACCCTAGTGTTGTAATTGGCATAAAATCTACTTTTTGTCCAATTTATTTTGGAGTGTCGCGTATTATTCGTCTTCCAAAACTGAAATTTAAATAATCAAATCAGTTAATTTATGAGGGTTATTCTTTGTGTAAAGAATTTTTACAATTTTCCAGTAATTTATTCTAGTTATATAAAAAAGGTTTGTATTTACAGGGTGGGCCAAAATAACCTTGCACACTTTTTAACAAATAATTACTTTTTATCTGTTGCCTGTGTCTAGATTTGCTAATTTTGGTCAAAAAGATTTAGACAGGACTAGACTTACGGGACTTTTTCCAAAATACTGTCTTTAACCTCGTTGCAAAAGAAATCTGATTTAGCTACAATTAAGCTAATACGTTTTTCTTGTAGACAAACTATGGAAAATGATTCGGTAAAAGCGAATCTGTCAACGATTTGTGAATTTAGGAATTATAAATATTTTCAATAAAGAATGCTCCTCATAAAGATTATTTAGTTGTTCAAATAGCATTGGTACTGTGGCAACAATGGAAAAGTTATGATTAAATTAAGTTTTTTACTCCATTTTGAGGTTGGGTAAAAAAGCGTAAATACATAAGTTGTAGATCTTTTTAGTTCCTAAATTTTTGCTTTTCAACTTTTTCTATAGGACTTGTGATTATTTCGAAAATTGAGAACTTTTAATTCCCCTTCCTCACTCTTTCCTCTTCAACACCTCTGAATTTTATTTTTCTTTAATTTTTGTTAAATTTTTTACCTTTCACAATAGGTTTTCTCCTACCAGATATATATATAAAAGCTTCAAAATAGTTTCCATGTGGACTTTTCTTTTCTATAGCAAATTATTTAAAATTTTATAACTACATTTTTATATTAATTAACATGTGAACGGGTTGTAGCCATTTTGTTAACTACTTTCTCGAAAATGGTAATGTCCCTGAAGCGTGTATCTCACTCCCTCCCATTTACAACAATGACCAAGAGAAAGAGAGTCGATAAAATTGATTGACATTTATCGGTTTCATTGACCATGCGTCGTCCTTCTCGTACTTTGACGAGATTCCAGTGGCGTAGTATTCGAGAAAATTATATTAGTTTATTATATTTAATTATTTATTACAACTGTGGATACTACACCATCTCGCCCCAGTTGTCTGTCACCCAACCGGTACGGAGCGGCGGAGCATCGGCAAGCAGATCAACCCCCAGCGCCTGACTGTCACTCAGGCGACGAGGAGCAGTCCGCAGCCAGCAGTCGTGCTTTTAATTATAACCTTAAGATTTTTGTGCAACATGATGGGGCTGCGTCTGTAACCCGAATCCCCAAACATGCTGTAAAAGAATATATATATATATATATATATATATATATATATATATATATATATATATATATATATATATATATTGAATCACCAAGCTTTCGAAATAATTTATTTCTTTTTCAAGGCTACAATATGGAGACAAAAATATTAATATTTATAATGTAATAATGATTATAAACTTACGTGTACAAGTGACTTAGGAATATAAAAGCTTCAAAATAGTTTCCATGTGGACTTTTCTTTGCTATAGCAAATTATTTAAAATTTTATAACTACATTTTTATATTAATTAACATGTGAACGGGTTGTAGCCATTTTGTTAACTACTTTCTCGAAAATGGTAATGTCCCTGAAGCGTGTATCTCACATATATATATATATATATATATATATATATATATATATATATATATATATATATATATATATATATATATATATATATATATATATATATATATTTTTTTTTTTTTTTTTTTTTTTTGATTAAGCCACTACAAATACAACTATTTTGTCTCTTGATATTTTTTCGTATCTTGCTTCATTTTCGAGAAAAAAATTAAAGCCAATTCATTGCAAGTGTATGGACCCCATAAAACATCTTTTAAAGAATTAAATTTCAATTTGCAACTAGAGTAAACTATTAAAATACATAATAACAAAGTTAAATAACAAGCTACAATTTATAACATTGGTGTTCAGTGCTACCTACAGCAAATGCTGAAAATGTCCGCCTTTCATTTCCACACACCATCTCACGCGGCGAATCATCGAACGGCGAACTCTGGGGAAAATTTGAGGCCTATTTCTGATTGTATCACAAGCATTTATTATCCTATTCCGAAGGTTTTCCACTGTTTCTATTGGTGTTGCATAAACCATCGATTTAAGATGCCCCGCAGATAAAAATCCAGAGGATTTAAATCGGGAGAACGAGGTGGCCAGTGATTTGGTCCACCTCTCCCAATCCAACTCTCACCAAACGTGTTATTTAGGTGGTTTCTCACGGCTAAACTAAAATGAGGGGGTGCTCCATCGTGCATAAAAATATGTTCGTTGCCTACTATTAGAGGTACCTCTTCTAACAATACAGGCAATTCTCTTTGCGGGAAGTTTAGGTAAGATTCACCGTTTAATCTTAGGGGTAAAAAAAGGGACCAATCAGATTATCACCTACAATACCCATCCATACATTTAAAGCAAATTGTTCTTGGTGGCGGCATTGCACGTAAGCGTGGGAATTTTCATCACTCAATACATGGGTGTTGTGATAATTGACTATACCGTCTCGCCGAAACCCTGCTTCATCAGTAAAAAGAACGGTTTTATTGAAATTCCTGTTGTTAATGGTATTTCGGTTATACCATTCGCAAAATTGTAAACGAGACTGAAAATCTCTTGGATGTAATGCTTGCACTCGTTGCACATGATATGGGTATAAAAGTTGTTCGGATAATACTTGCCATGCGGTGCTGTTAGAATGATTACCCAATCAGATAAACTGGTTCAGGGATATGGAATGAATTGGTTGTACTTTTTTTCTCGAAAACGGAGCTAGATACGAAAAAATATCAAGAGACAAAAAGTTGTATTTTTAGTGGCTTAATCTAAAAAAAAACATAAAAAAGTCAGTGGCGTCCATTTTTAATACAATAATTATTTTCGATAAGGAGTCCTCTGAGACGCCACTGGACTTAATAATTTTAATTTAATTATGCCTAACTTAGGCTCTTATTTCTAGAAATAACACTGAAAAATTTCAAGAAAATCGGTTTCACGGTATTCAAGATAATTACAAAAGAAATTTAAAAAAAAAAGTTTAACACCCTGTATCTTGGAAACTATGCATTTTCGGATCCATGTTTATAGGAACTTTTTTCATATTTTTCAATGAGGAATCACCTCCTAAAATTTGGCCGTGTATTTTTCGAACATCCTATATATATATATATATATATATATATATATATATATATATATATATATATATATATATATATATATATATATATATATATATATATATATATATATATATATATATATATATATATATATATATATATATAGATATATATATATATATATAATATATATATTTCTTTTGTTTTAAAAATTATTATTTACCTTGGTCTTTATGTTTAAAATCAAATAAGAATTATTATGCTTAATTCTGTGGGAATCACTCATAATCAGTTTTCTTACAGAACCTGATTATCGCGCCATGAATTCCAGGTTTCGAATCAGTGATTTGTATTCCGGAATTCTCGGCATAATACAGAGGATTGACGCGGTTAAAGCAGAAAAGTTTTTGTATTATTAGCTGACAGAGCAGATTTCTAATTAGAATGTGTATGAAAGTTTATTAGCCAAAAGGTATTTTCAAAATTTTTAATAGTAGGGGAGCCCACAATGCTAAATAGGGATTTACTCGAGCGTCATAGAAATATATTGTTGCAAAGCTTAGATGATAAGAAAAAAAGTTACCCAATGTCAGAGACAAGAATGAGACGAGCAACTAAATGTAAATAAATTATCCGAGAGAGAGATAGCTGCTGGGCCTTCCTTTTCTGTCTTCAAGGAAGGTAAATGCAGATGGCGCGTGAGTCTACTTTATCGTTTTCCCGCCAAATTCAAATTATATAGCTTTGCTATTTTTGCCCTAAATGTTAGGTACTTGTTTTTGTTTCCTATTAATATAAAATATTGGGGTTTAATTCAATAATTACACACACCTAATTAAAAATGTAAAAAAGATTTTTTCTTACAGATAACCATGTCAATATTACCTTAAATTATCTGTTGACAAGCACAAATTTAATATATACACTGTGATCACTAATAAAAGTCAATATTCAAAGTCCAATTAAAGGTAAAAACCACGAAACACACAATAAATCACAGAAAATGTAAACAAACTGTCCAAACAAATCGGCCATTGAAAAATATTAAACACAAATATCGAATAACATTTTGGCGTGACTGCCTGCCGCAACGTTGTCAAGTTAAAAATATTCGATTCATGGTATATTTTCTTTCTCTTAATTAGATGCGAGCCAAAAAGGACATTAAAGTTTACATGCAGAAATTGTAAACAACTTGGCAACTAGGGCAAAGCGATGATTGCTCCATCTACGATAGAATGCCATGATGAAAGACAAAGACATATTTATTGGAACTTGCGTTAAACCAGAAAGAGATAAATACAATGGACAAATTGTTAGGACCAGTTACTCGTCTCATTGTTGTCTCTGCCAATGTAAACCTTTTCATGGGTGGCACCTATACATTTTTAAACATGTCAAAAAATATTGGTAATATTTTGGCCTGTGGAAATCGTGCAAATTCTATCGGATTATATATATTTTTCGTTATCCTTTAATTATTTTTCTTAAAATTAAAAAAATTGAACGCTCAAAACTGTCTGATTTTTTTGTAGTTCTCTCTTTCCTTTACGTCATTTTCAAATTACCGGATAGTGAAATATACACTGTTAAGCATGTAATTAACTTACCTTTTTCTTAATCTAACGCGTTTGACAATTTCTTATGGATATATTTTTTTTTATGATCGGCCCTGTATACGGAGCTTATCTTTGGTGAAGGTACTTAACCGGGTACAAGGTATCCTCCAGTATATTAATATGCCACGCTGTAGTAAATCCAGGAATCCTCTCTTGGGCTCCCCTACCGTAAGGAAAAATATAATTTTGGATGTCCTAGTTTAAAATAGAACTTTATGTGCCCACTTTAGGTCATCAAATAATTTAAAAAGTAATTTAAAAGCCACTAACAAAAAACATTTAGAACATTGGTAGACTATATCCCATTTTTTAACACGCTTTTATTAGCTTGAGTTGTATGTATGTATGTATGTATGTAACGGAATCTTTAAGCTTAATTTTCACCAACTTCCAGCGATTCGATTTCTTTGAAACTTTGCACACGTATCAAGGACCCATGACAATGCAATAATCTGTAAACAGTATCTTGTTATCCTGATTAGGATCGCCTAGATGAATAAATTCCTTTATAGATTTTCTGTAGGTGTGTAACAGAGAAAGAGCTAGTGCGCGATCTGCGCATGCGTGCAGTTTCGGACGTACTTTCAGCATAAGGCTGACAGAAACTTGTTCGGAGTAGTTGCGTTCTGAAACCCCATGCAACAGTGAAGCTTTAAATGAAATGATTAGATTACGAAATAGTTCGTGAAACATTTCAATATCACATGTCCGCAGAAAACTAATTGATATATCGAACTAAAAAATGAAAAATAAATAATAGTTTAAAAAAACTAGAAAAACACGCTTTTATATGCAACCGAACTAAAAATTAGAAAATAATGTTTCATTACAAAGAGTTTGTATAACAGTAATAAAAGGTCAAACAATGAATCATAATTATATACCTCAAAATAGAATTATAATAAAATTTAAGATAATAACAGAATAACTCACTTCAGAATAAAAGCGTGGGGTGCTTAATATATTAAATGTTATAATTATTTCATTTGTAAATATCTATGAGGGAAAAGTTATGAAAAAATAGTAAAATGCACCCCAGGCTTTTTACTCTGAAGTGAATTATTCTGTTATTATCTTAAATTTTATTATAATTGTATTTTGAGGTATATAATTATGATTCATTGTTTGACCTTTTATTATTGTAATACAAACTCTTTGTAATGAAATAGCTATTTACGTTACTAGACCGGAAAATGGTATTTTACGGGTCGACGAAAAACATTTACAGGGCGAGCCGTAGGCGAGTCCTGTAGTTTTGAGGAGACCCGTAAAATTATTTCCGGTCGAGTATCGTACATAATTTTTTTTTAATTGACCGGAAAAAAAACTGTGTAAATTTTAAGTGTTATATTTAAACGACAATAAGGCAAGTACTACGAGGTTCTTTTGACAAAATGTATTTTTCTAAATTACTTACGAAACTATAAATAATTAAGTGAATAGGAACTACAAACGAAAACGAATTATAATAATAATATTATGAAAGTTTACTACAACAGCAACATAAAGCTTTACTTTTTTCTGAATAAATATTAAATGTACAGTTTTGTACATTGTAAATCTGAATATTCGCTCCATAAGCGTTTAGCACATTGGGATTACTGTTGCTGTTGCTGTTGCTGTTATTATTACTTTCGAGTAAAATTGACATTGGCTGTTCGCACGCCACTTCGGTACCACCAGTTTTAGTGTTAGAGCAGGATGCGGAACAATCTGCAGTGGTTGTAAAGTTCTTGATGAAGTGGATGGTCCACTATCATCATTTGGAAAGTTGCCTCCAGCTCCAATTTTGTTGGCAATTTTTACTTTTTGTGCCATTGATTCTTCAATATATCCTTATGCAACGGAGCTGGAATACCATCCACCCAAGTTTTTAAATTAATTAAATCTCCACCACCTTCCACCAGAAGTGTAGCGGCGGTGCGACGGAAAGTGTGTCCAGTAAACAATTCCGTGTTTTGTAATTTTAAATAGGTCGCAATTTTCAGTGGAGCTTTCCCAACACTATGCAGTCCTACTGGTTGGCTGCTGCATTTATTGTTTGCATAAAAATAAAAAATCTGTTATGTGGTGTATTGGAAGGTCTTAACTTTTTATATTTTTCATAAAATTTTATGTTTCTCTCTTCAACAACAGCAAATGACCTTGAAACTTTAGTTTTTGTGTTGGGTATTTTCACAAGAAGCGTCTTACTATCTTTTTCGGATATATCTTCCAAAGTCATTTTAGTCAGTTCTTCACGCCGCATAGCTCCAGATATACCCATTATAGCCATTACCTAAAATTTAAAAAAATATCATAGGCAAATGGTCGCACTTATTTTGGTTGAACGCGAAAAAACGACTTCAAATTTGTAGAATACCATGTGACCAAGACAAAAAGAAAGAAGAATACTGTGGCCAATTGTGGTTTGTGAGCCAATAGCCAATAATTTAAGAAGAAATAGGTTTTGTGGTTAGATTTCTCTTGTTTTTGTTCTGACAAACTTGATTATTTTTTGTTAATTTTAAGTAATAAGACACGGAAGGAATATAAAAATAATGTTGTTCATATAGGTAAGTACTTACTTTTAACATTAAAAATTGGTCATCAGGGGCTTCATCCAGAAATTTGTTGATGTCTTCTCCCGTGAAAACTTTCGCCTTTTTTGGTTTATAGCCTTCAGACTTCCTCTTTAAAAACGCAATAAGCTTATAGTATTTGCTTATATCAATGTCTCTTTTTGTTGCTAAACATGTTTTTAACATAGAATAATGGCTCCAAAGGCTAGGGGCTTTTAAACTTTCACTCTTTTCTCCAAAAAATGCTAGTAATACATCTTCATTAATTTGCTTGACTTTTTATGGTTGCACCAGTTTAAAAATGTATCAAAATTTCGTTCATACCTTTCTTTACTCTTAGTGGGCAATAAATTGAAAGTCACCTTGGACGCTGCTTCAATTATTTCATCTGGATTTTCCATGTCTGACTCCATTTTGGCAAAATGATGCTTTCTTTACTTTACAATATCTTGAACTGTCAAATAGTAACTCTGACAATTTTTGTCATGGCTTACAGGATTTTTGATATCAGGGACCGGAAAGTAAATGAGAGACCGGAAAGTAAACTAGGGACCGGAAAGTAAATTAGTCCTGTAAAATAGCATTTTCCGCTTAAAAATTGAGTGGAAAATTCAATTTTCCGGTCAATTAAAAAAATTATTTTCTAATTTTTAGTTCGGTTGCATATAAAAGCGTTATTTTTTAGTTTTTTTTAAACTA
>JACEGR010008752.1:0-33597 GCA_014170235.1 Listronotus bonariensis
AATTTCTAATAAGGGTTTTTAAAATAACCAGTTTAAAAAATGTTGTACTTACCACAAAAAATAATCCAAAATGTTTAAAAATATAATGAATCATTTTCTTCACATTAAGAGAACCATCTAACAAATAGTGTAAGTACGGTAAAACACCTGTATTTATACATTAACATGATAAATAATTATTATAAATGGTACCGACGGCAAACTTGTACTTTCACAATGTACCACCGCACCACTGATCTTCAAAATTAAAACAAATGGAATAAATGTTTTTTAAAATCCGCTAAATTGGTTTCAGTAGGTGCTTTTATTAGTTTTTGGTCTTATTTTGTGGGTTATCTTTGTGTTACATAGTGATAATACCCAGTGTGTATATTCTCGGGTGCGCAACTAGGATTTTATTTTTAATTTAAAAAATGAGGTATGAGACCCACACCAAATAAATACTACATGCAATTCCCCTCGCCTCAGGAAAAATCTACCTATATAACATTTTGCCGACAAGGCATTGGCAAAAAGGTATCAAAAAGACATCAAAATGGGCAATTAGCCGTTATTAGTCAAGGGAACTAAAATGTGCATAAATAATGAACATGCATAATGTGTGTTTATGTACAGGGTGTCCCATATAAAATTAAATACTATAATTTTGGAAAAACCATAAGAGATACAATAAAAATACTAAAAAATACATTTCACTGAACAACTTCTGCATTTAACTTTTTCTTGTATCTCTTATGGTTTTTCCAAAATTATAGTATTTAATTTTATATTTATTCACATTTTAGTTCCCTGGACGGTAAAAAATGCATTTTATTGTCATTATAATTTTTATTAGTTGCTTATAATGCCAATTCCAATAACACTTATTTCAGGTGAATGTGGTAATGATAAAACTTGTGTTTTTAAACAATCCTAATAACGCCTCTGGTCAGTTATGACGACATTCTGTGACCTAT
Source organism: Listronotus bonariensis (assembly GCA_014170235.1). Taxonomy (NCBI): domain Eukaryota; kingdom Metazoa; phylum Arthropoda; class Insecta; order Coleoptera; family Curculionidae; genus Listronotus; species Listronotus bonariensis. The sequence goes on from JACEGR010008752.1 coordinate 957, forward strand.
AACTCGTTTCTTCCATTATCCATAATCACTGTGTCAAAATTTTTAAAGCAACTATTAAGGTTACCAGATGGTTTCTCCTGGAATATTTTTCAGGATTAACTCTAGACTAAAGTAAACCATTTTTTCACATCCTACCAGTATTATATCATCTTGTTGTTGTAGAAGAAGGGTTTTTATTTAAAATTATTAAAATTTCTTTTAAACTGACTAAAACACTAGTAATTAATAAATGGTCGTTGTTATTTTGTTAAGAAAAATATTGATGGCTGCTATGTCACAACCAACTTTAATTTAAATAAACATTTGGACTAAAAATTTGTAAAAACTGATTTTACTAAAAAGCACCAAAGATAGGTATAGGCAACCTATACATCATTTGAAAGAGTATTTTATTTTTCATCATGTGACGTAAAAAATACAGGGTTCCATTTAAAATAAGAGAGATATATGGCTATTTAATTTTCTGAAAAATTGAAATTATTTTTGATCACCCTGTACAATATTTGATCTTGATTTGACCAACTTATGATATGGCAGACTTTTTCTAATGTTGTTACATATTTTAAAGTTTAAAGTGTTAAAAGTGTTAAAGTAAAGTCAATTTAATTTTACCTCTGCATTTTTCAAAAAATCAAATATCACAAAAACGAATAAAACTAGATACTTAGTACTATGAACAAACTTGAGTTATTTTTTAAAGTAGAATCTAAAACCATCATAAAATATAGCGTGTTCCATTTAAAAAATATAACTTTGATACGTTACACTTTTTTGAGACACTCTATATAGACTAAAATAATTTTATACTGTGGTCTTATCCGACCTGTATATGTTTCAGTATTTACTTTTTTAAAAATCCCATGGTTATCCAGCTACAGACCGTGTCGAATATGGTGGGCCACCCTGTATTTATAGGAAAAGTCTTACTTTGACCTCAAAAATACATCTTTAAAATATTTGTATTGAATTTTGAAACACCCTGTATATTGTGTTCATGTGTATGCCATAATAGCACGTGTAAAATTACTAGCAGAACGAAAATCATCAGTGACGAGTTTACAACTTTTATAACATATTATTGCTTTTGGCACGCTCTAGGCAAAATTTTCCTCTATGATGCCAAAATCGAATACAAAAACGAAATTAATTAATAATTTGGTAATTGATTTATTTATTACCTCTTACATTGGTTCAAATCTATTTTAAAATTTAAATGCATTCAAATATGTTTCTAAAAACTAATATTTTTTTAACATTCACAATGCTACACCTTACATTACTAAATTTTCAATTAGGTAATTTTCTAGAAACCTGCGGCAACCCGAATTTAACGAAATTTGGTGTGCGGGGGTTTTTGGGGCGCTGATCACGAAATCAGAATTTTTGGCGGAAACGTTTCGTTCTCGAGATATTCATCATCAAAGTTCAAATTTGAACTAAGCTTATTTTCACTATATTCCCCTTCTTTTTGCACACAATTCTTGATTTAAATCTAAAATGTCACTAAATATTTGATTTTCACCTTTAAAACCCCGTTTTTCTACGTTTTTTACATTATTTTTGAATTAAATTGCGTGGCTTTTCTTTGATAATGCGGTAACCATACATACACATAGGGCTTCATGGCACACTGGGATTGAGATGATTCAAAGTATAGCTATGCAATTTAATGCAAAATAATGTAAAATACGTAAAAAAACGGGGTTTTAAAAGGTGAAAATCAAATGTTATGTGCCACTTTAGCTTTAAATCAAGAATTGTGTGCAAAAAGGGAAATATTGTAAAAATAGGATTAGTTTAAATTTCGAGCCTGATGATGAATATCTCAAGAACAAAAAATTCTTTCAGATTCGTGATCAGCGCCCCAAAAACCCCGTATACCAAATTTCGTCAAATTCGAGTTGCCGCAGGTTTCTAGAAAATTACCTTCAATTATTATAATTATTATAAAACTATATTAAGTTCTTTCCCCAATAGTTATTCGTCTTTTTTATTTAATTTTTTTAAACAGTTATTTTAAATTTCCTTAAGCTATTTTCTGATTTTGTTATAATAAAAACTATTTAAAGTTCTTTACACAAAAACCAATGTGACGTTTCTATTGACACTAATGTCATAACTGTCAATTTCTGTTCTGACACATATGTCAGCTCTTGAATATCCAGATGCATATAAGTCAAATGAGGAATCTCTGACTTCCAGTCTTATTCTATGTCCAAAATGCTTGTTTAGTTCTGGAATACAGACTTTGGTTCCATAGGGTATGCCCAGTTTTTCGTCCATGCCCAGTGTGACATAATCTGTTCTGTCATCCAAATAATCCTTAATATAAACAAAAAAAAAAGTTAAAAAAAAATTGGAAATAATTATCTTTATATTTTTTGTCCTTTAGTATTATAAAAATACATGGCTTGCTTTGTAAATTCGTTGACACACTGTATGGTAAAGATTTCTCTTTATGGGACAACCTATTTTGTATAAAGTAATTTAAGATCAATATAATGATTAAGAGTCTTGAACTTTTTGCTGATAATTGAATTAAAAACTACAGAATTACCCGAAAACACTGATATTTTTATTTATTTTGTACGATATAAAACAAAAAGTTAAGGGCGGTGTAAAGTTATTCCTCAACACTCGGTATATTAAAGTATTATTACCTGTAGGGTCCTTAATTTGCGTCCTCTTTTATCCTGGTACCCGTATTCGTTATCAGAATTGGTGTAATCGGGAAAATAGGCGGTAAGGGTTACATTATAAAAAGTTTTTCCTTTGCAAACTAAATCAAAATCTAAAAAAAGAACTAAAGATGTATTTTTCTAGTGGTTTAATTAATATATATATATATATATATATATATATATATATATATATATATATATATATATATATATATATATATATATATATATATATATATATATATATATTAAATTACCACAAATATTAGTAGCGTACAATATTTTTGTCAGACATACTTTTGTCTTAATAATATGCCACTGGAGGCAGTGTCGTTCCTACCGGGTGGGTGCAAGGCACCAGGGTGCAATGCTACAGAGGCGGAAAATTAAAAAAAAGGGCAAAAGGTTTCAAATAAAGGGCGGTAATGTTGGGTTGGGCAATTACTACTCTAATTATTGCCTAACCCTTTAATTTAAGTCCGAATTTAATATCTTCTAGTAAATAATTAATATCCACCCCTTCTTGTAAAAAATACCTATTGGCAGCATTTAAATCTTGTGTTCTGCTTGCATATTTCCTAATTTACTTATCAAAAACAATTAAAAACTACTACCTACCATCATCAAATAGAGCACGAACGCCAATGAGAACAAAACACAAAAAAATAACTCCAAATTTTATAAAAATCATTTTAAAACTTTGTAACCTAATTAATTACTACGTTTGTACATTCAAGCTGTAGATATAAAACTTTTAACACTGGTTTAGTTAACTTAAAATAAATAAACAATTTTTGCTAAATAAGCTACAATTCAATATTATTATAATAACTTTAATTTATAAGCTAACAATAAAAATATGGTCCGGGATTATTTTGTTCTGTTTGTTGAAACACTTTTTTATTTGGAGAAAAAACACTCTATTCAGTTTCTTTTTGGGAAAATATTTAAGTAGGGAAGTCAGGTAAATGTCAAATCTCAGTTTTATTCATCTTGAAACCCATTTAGGGGGTTATTTTTGATTTTTTTATCTTTGGACAAACCACGAAGGCTAAAAGCCTAAATACTAACATACCGTGGGTGTCTTAAGCGAGATAAGAGGGAGTTTGTTGACACGGGACTTAAATACTTGAAGATTTGGGGGAGAAGGAAAGACCTCCGCGGGCAGCAGGTTCCACAATCTAGAAACTCTAGGGATAAAAGAACGAACAAAGTGGGAAGTTCGGGGCCTGTCCAGTTGGACCGTATAGGGATGCATACGCGCGGAACCACCGAGTTTCTCTGTTGGGAACCGTAAGTGGAGGAACTATACTGGACAATTCTTCAGAGCAGAAGCCATGGAAGTACCTATAAAAAGCGATAAATCCCCCACAGCCCGACGATGGGCAAGAGAGGAAGCCTTTCAGTAAGTGAAGGATCATTAATGAGACGAATAGCTCTTCTTTGAATAGAATCAAGAATGCTTAGGGTTGTGGGGGACGCCATGCCCCAGATATGAGAACAATATTCCAAGGGAGGTCGGATTTGGGACACATATAAAGTGTATAAATTAGAAGCGGAAAAAATACTTTTTGGCTCGAAAGAGAAATCCAAGCTTTTTGAAGCTGCCGTGGCTATAGATACAATGTGTTTATGCCAGTTAAGGTTACTTTCAAATGTGACGCCCACAAGATTAAAGGTGTCTTTGCTCTGTAAAACCCGGCCGCTCATAAGTAGAGGATGAGTATTTGATGACTCTTTTCGCGACAAGGAACACGATTGTGTTTTGGATGCAATAAAATGGACGAGATTTTTAGCGCCCCAATCCAATATTAAATTAAGATCCTGCGAAAGAGATATCTGCATCGCTCTGCGTTTGTTTTCCAAATCAGGTTTAGTGATGGGTTTAGGAACCTAAAAACTGGAGTGAAGGGTACTATCGTCGGCGAAACTATGAATGGAATTAGTTGTGGACGAGAGAAGGTCGTTGATGTGAAGAAGAATCAATGTTGGTGCCAGAACTGAGCCCTGAGGGACTCCAGCATTTACTTGGGGAAAGCTTGAAGAATGGCCGTCCACAATAACTGATACACGACGATCAGATAGATAACTAGAGAGCCAAGTACAGAGTTTAGTTGAAAGACCATAGGAGGGAAGTTTATTAAGAAGTGCGGCATGCCAGACCTGGTCGAAAGCTTTGGATATATCAAGAGCAACAATTTGGGACTCACGTCGAAACTCTCTCTACCTCAAATATTCATACCGCCATATATGGAAGCGCTTTAACCCAGTCTGTCAATTTTGACATGTTTCGGGTGTCGAACTGAGCAAACGCGTTACTTTTTTGTCGGACAAGTTTACCTTAATGTTTATATATACAACTTTTAAATATTGTTCCAAAAATGGCAATGGTTGGTCACAAAATTCGCCTAATCCGATACCTGAAACATGTCAATTTTGAGCCTTATTGTTTCGTCACTGTAACCCTTACTATTTTTGTCACAATCTTTAAAAAATTGCATGTAAAACATTGTGGCAAAACCTGTCCGACAAAAAAGTGACTCGTTCACCCAGTCCGACACTCGAAACATGTCAAAATTGACAAACTGGGTTAAAGCGCCGCTTTTATATATGGCGGTATGAATATTCGTGGTAGACTTGTCCAAAAGGAACCTTCTAAGGTTTTAAAAATAAGAAATGGACATGAAACTCTGAAGAAAAATAAAAAGGTAAACTTTTTTAAAATGAGACACCGAGTTACTGGACACCCAGGATATATGTAGGTAATTTGATTGAAATTGATGAAAACTTTGATGTCTATTGGTGCCTAAACGGTGAGGTTTATCGACTGTAATAAAAAGTACCTTATTTTTTAAGTTTTTGATTGTCTATAAAATAGCGCCCCAGCTTTGCGATATCTGTCAAAATAAAAAGTTATGATGTAAATAAATTTTAAGTTTTAGGTAAAGTACCCTCTGGCGGTATTTAAAAAAGTACTTTTGTCTTAAAATTTCCACTATAATTCGCTCCAGGGTACCCCAGGCAGGAGAAAAAAAAATCCAATACTTGTGTTGTCATGGTAATGCAACCAAAGCTACACATTTGATTGGTCCAAAAACATTGGTGTGGAATTTTCGACATAATAGCTTTGTTCGCGGGTCTGGTAATGAACCGATTCTGAACCAGAACCGAACTGGTTTAGAATTGTTTTAAAGCGCATGTCTAGATATTTATTAGTTCGGAATTTTTATTTACCGCGAACGATTTTCTATACAGCATGTATTCTAACCTAGCCTTTTGGTTAGGATTTTCATGGTTAAATTGGATACCATACAAAAAAAAAAAAAAAAAAAAAATTAAACAAAAAGGTAAATTGTTATACTGTCGAATGCCACTCGAGGTCTCTCGGCGGAAGACGAGGAATTCCCTGCCTCCTCTCGTTTTTAACATAAGTACCTATGTGTATTTAACTAAACAAGAAATGGTAAAATCTTGTTATATTGTCTATATTTTTTAATTAAATCTTTATTTACTTTATTGCATACATACATTCATACGGAATACAATTAAAAATCCTTTGTTTATAAACACTCAGAATCACAAAAATATAAAAAACAGGTATATTAACCCGCATGAAAAGTGGCAAAAACAAATAAACTGTAATACAACGGTTTATTTCTGTACCACAAAAACAGAAAACAGTTGACCATGTCGACAATGCGCATGAAATTCCGAACTGAACTTTTAGTTCCAACAAAATCCTAGGACTGCTAATAAGGTTACGAACCGGTAACGAACTGATTTCATTGTAACCCGCGAACACAGAACTGTTACTTAAAATTCAGGATTTTACTAACCGCGAACGCTGCTTTTTTCACTGCGCATGCGAATAGTCCCAGAACCGGTTCAGAATCGAACCCGCGAACCAAGCTAATACTTTTTGGCAGGGGATTTTTATACAAAACGGTGTTATTTATTTTTAAGCTTATTTTATCTAATAATTAAAGTAGCGCATACCCACAAACCTATTCAGTGTTAAAAATAATCAAATTTTAATTTCAAAAATAATAATTAAACGATTAATGAACTCCTTTCTTTAAACACAGATGTTTGAGCAGAATTTGTTGAACATTTATTAATAATTTTATTTTTAATTACGACTGCAAAGAAGATGGTAAAAGTAATATAAAAGGTAGCGAATTGATGTAATTAATAGAAATGAAAAATCGTACTTGAAATACATCTGCTGTTCGATCTGAAATCGATGTTAAAAATAGTGAGAGTATTCAAATTAAAAGTTAAAGGTAATGTTCATTATTTTCAAGCAATTAAAACGTTTTTATTTTAAAATTCTACAAGACTTTTCGCTTTTTCTAGCTAAACTTTTCCAATTAGGAGGACTTTAGATTAAACGCCTCTATCGGATACTTTTGAAACCTTTTCGGGCACTATAACATTTGTCTGTCATACCGGGTGTTGCTCCGTCGAGCGGGACATAGGGAATCCCATGTAAATTTTGAAGTGGTCCAATATTGGCTCCCCTAATTATTTTAGAAGAAAATATAATTAGGATTTTTAAAGAGCACGAAAAGTTATACCCAGTGTACAAATTTCAGCTCTTCTCAGTCCTCCAGCTAAGAGATAAATGCTAAAATAAGTTACGAATCTCCTATCTTCTTACCCGCCTTGTATTATTAGAAGTTTATAATAAAATACTGGAAAAATTATTTAACCTCTTACTCTCAAGTTGTCAGATCAATGTCACATCATTCTTAAATAATGAATTACTTAAATCAAGAAAAAATCACTATTATAAAATGGTTTTACCAGGGAAATAGTTATCGAAGAGTAGCGGACATGTTTGCAGCCTATTTTCCCAATAGGCCAATACCAAGTAAATCGACAATAGAACGGACGATAAAAAATTTGAAACTACAGGCACAATAATCAATAATTGCAAATGTTAAGAAAATCGACGTGATCTTACGCCAAACGATTTTTTTCTATGGGGACATTTAAAAACTAAGCTACCAATAAAAAATATGAAAATTTAGTCCAGCTAAGGAATGCTATTTCCGCTGAATGTGCCAGAATATGGATGTACCAACTAGCCAACGTAAGAAATGAGTTTTATAATCGTTTGGGTTATTGTCTGGCAGTTAATGGAGGAATATTTGAACATTTGATTAAATCCTGATATTTTCGTCATAAATTGATTTCTAAATGTAGAAAAATTTGTTTTATTGTCTTGCGTAACTGTGAGTGCATGTGTTGGAATTAGCTGTAAACTAAAATGAAATGCGAGGATTCTTTATGAAATTCCCGTATAAAATTGTTCAGTTTTGGCAATGACATTATAAATTAATGATCTAAATTGTCACTGATAAATCGATATGGTGTTTTTATTGTTGATTTCTAGAGTACAGGGTGCATAAAGAGATACTACGTTGCAGTAGTATTAAGCAGTTTACTCTTTACTGGTTGGTTGAAAAATGCTCAAATTTTCATTTTGGGTGGAACTTACTGTGCTCTTCAATAAATCCTTATAGTATTTTTTTCTAAAATAATTAGGGGAGCCAATATTGGACCACTTCAAAATTTACATGGTATTCCCTATGTCCCGCTCGACGGAGCAACACCCGGTATATATATATATATATATATATATATATATATATATATATATATATATATATATATATATATATATATATATATATATATATATATATATACTATTGCCTGCGGTTGTTGGAGTTATTATCGTATCTTAAAAATATTTTTTTATGATTCATTAAATGCATGCAATATAAAACAGAAAAAAGTTAGTCTACAACTTCTCTTAACTGATTTAAACTGATTATTTAAACTAAATAACCTAGAACTTACGTTTCGTGGCTCTATATAAAACACTTTTCCGCATGCATTTTAGTTCTGAAAGAGTCACTTTTCCGCACTAGTTCGAAAAAGTACTTTACTTGAACTTACTCATCAAATTTTGGTCATCAACAGGCTTTACCACCATTAATATCCCCTATGGTGGAAGAATCTTTAATAAATTAATGGGTTTTTACCTTATTTAAGACATACAATAAATACAACTTTTTAACTGATAGGGATGTGCAAATTTTCGTGAGATTTGATGTGAAAATATTGCCACAGTTTTTTACTTAATTTGCGATGATTGCCCACCCCTAAATTTCTCTGCCGGATATCGCCCAACTTAAAAAAAGCTGGCGCCGCCACTGCAACAGTGCCTTTGCTGCACTTGACTGCTTAACCAAACTCCCCTACGCGTCGTTTGTTCAACTGCAGTCGGCTGCGAAAAAATGGCACTTTCCGCACTAGTTAGGAAATTATACTATTTCTGGAAGTTAAGGCCTAACCAGAACTAACCCCCTGTAAATATTTTTCGTCACTTTAAATCTCGTTACCTATGTTTTTTAACACGCTTTTATTAGCTTGGGTTGTATGTATGTATGTATGTATGTATATAACGGAATCTTTAAGCTTAATTTTCACCAACTTTCAGCGATTCGATTTCTTTGAAACTTTGCACACTTATCAAGGACCCATGACAATGCAATAATCTGCAAACAGTATCCTGTTATCCTGATTAGGATCGCCAGGATAAATAAATTTCTTTATAAATTTTCTGTAGGAGAGTAACAGAGAAAGAGCTAGTGCGCGATCTGCGCATGCGTGCAGTTTCGGACGTACTCTCAGCATAAGGCTGACAGAAAAACTAATATATTAAATGTTATAATTATTTCATTTGTAAATATCTATGAGGAAAAAGTTATGAAAAAATAGTAAAATGCACCCCACGCTTTTTACTACTTACAGAAGTGAATTATTCTGTTATTATCTTAAATTTTATTATAATTCTATTTTAAGGTATATAATTATGATTCATTGTTTGACCTTTTATTACTGTAATACAAACTCCTTGTAATGAAAAATTATTTTCTAATTTTTAGTTCGGTTGCATATAAAAGCGTGTTTTTTTACTTTTTTAAACTATTTTTTATTATCAGCTGAATGACCGTGTTGTAACTTTGTCACAAGAATAAATATATTATTTATTCTTGTGACTTTGTGTTGCGGATTTTATTATTAGCTATGTTTAGAACAGGCAATATTTATTACCTGTCACATCTTTTCCTACCTATTATTTAAAATATGTCACTTTATGACGTCTACCTAATTTTTTTGCCTTAATTTAATTTTTCAAATTATTCTTCCAAATTTTCTGTGAGTACACCAATACATTTCATAAAAATGGTCATGGATCAATTCGTTACCACTTATAGAAAGGACTATCTATGGCCATATGTTAAAACCTTAGGACTCAGGTAATAAAAAAAATAGAATATATATGTTTTAGTAAAACAAACCATTTAATGATATCCTTGCAACTATTGAAAAAAAATGTGGCTGCTCAGGTGCAATTCCATTTACTGGAAATTTTTAGGTAATTTTCTAGAAACCTGTGGCAACTCCGATTTTAACGAAATTTGATATACGGGGTTTTATGGGGCGCTGATCACGAATCTGAAAGATTTTTTTGGCGGAAACGTTTCGTTCTCGAGATATTCATCATCAAAGTTCAAATTTGAACTAAGCTTATTTTCACTATATTCCCCCTTCTTTTTGCACATAATTCTTGATTTAAAGCTAAAGTGTCACACAATATTTGATTTTTACCTTTTAAAACCCCGTTTTTAACGTATTTTACATTATTTTTGCATTAAATTGCGTGGCTTTTCTTTGATAATGCGGCAACCATACATACACATAGGGCTTCATGGCACACTGGGATTGAAATGATTCAAAGTATAGCTATGCAATTTAATGCAAAAATAATGTAAAATACGTAAAAACGGGGTTTTAAAGGTGAAAATCAAATATTCTGTGCCACTTTAGCTTTAAATCATGAATTGTGTGCAAAAAGAAGGGGGAATATTGTAAAAATAGGATTAGTTTAAATTTCAAGTATGATGATGGATATCTCAAGAACGAAACGTTTCCGCCAATTTTTTCAGATTCATGATCAGCGCAATAAAAACCCCGTATACCAAATTTCGTCATAATCGGAGTTCCGCAGGTTTCTAGAAAATTACCATTTTATTATGTATAAAGGGGTGTGGAAAAAGCTACCTAAATTTCTGAGGCTAAAATGCAGGTAATCTAATAAAAACTTACCTCAGTTTAAAATTGAGTAATTATTTACAAACCGGACGCATTGCCCAGTTTAATGAAATTTGGTATACGAATCTGAACGAATTTTAAGTCGGACGTTTCCTTCTCGAGATATTCATCATCAGACTTGATAACCAAAACTAACCTGAATTCACTATTTCCCCCTTTTTTTGCACTTTTTGCACACATGATTGAAAGTAAAGCCTTACAATTTTATGGAAGAAATGGGTAAAATAAATAGAAAAATGGGGTTTTTAGAGGTGGAAATCAAATATTGAGTACCAATTTAGCTTTCAATCAAGAATTGAGTGCAAAAGAAGGGGAAATACTAAATTCAGGTTAGTTTTAGTTATGTCTGATGATGAATATCTCGAGAACAAAACGAGTCCGACTAAAATTCTTTCAGATTCGTAATCAGCGCCCCAAAAATCACCGTGTACCAAATTTCATTAAAATCAGCGATGCGTCCGGTTTGTAAATAGAGAATTATTGCAAGTTGCCTTATTAAGCTTGGGTATTATTAATACCGGCCTTATTTAAATAGTGGTTGTACCCATAATTTAGAGTTATTGCAAATCATGTTGACAGTACCATTAACCTATAAAAAGAGGGAACAAATTTAGTTGTTTTCCTTTATTTTTTTGTGTTGAAGGGTTTTGTTTTACACAATTTAAGAAATACATTTTAAAAAGCAAGGTTTTTAAGTATTTTTACTTCTAAAAACTTTTCGATTTTGTGCTCGGCAGCCATTCGGTTTACACGAACATTTCCGAAGTTAAAATAAGACCAAAATAAGGCACGACCGAAAAACCGTAATAAATAAAGCCAGGCACAATCCTTATTAAGGGAGTCCTTATCCCACCATGCATCTGCGCAAGCTCAGATGTCAAAATAAGGCCGGTATTATTAGTGCCTGGCCTTATTTTACTGTGCAATATTTCTCTATAATTACCCAAAATTGGATGGTACAGGGTGTTGAAAATTTATTTTGGTTTTGGTTTTTAAAAAATAAAAACTTCTAAATATATTTGATTATATTTTGTCTACTGCTTTATCTTTATAGACCACACCCAGAGCGCCTCTATCAACCTCAATTCAGAGATCCCAACAGACCGAACATACCATGCGAATGTCACGAAATAGGAGACCATCCAGGTGGTAATCAACAACTCAGGAGTATCTTGGGACCACCTGCTTATGAAGAGGAATCCTGGAGTAGAGGGGACCTATGGGCCCCTGCTCGACCCTAAGATATATCCTGCAAAGGTGTCGGCAGCTCCTGAAACTCAAATCAGCAGGTTTAATCAGCCGAATGTATTTTTACAAAAGGTTAGTATACAGGGTTACTACTAAATAATGGTACACAGAGAACCCACAGATTTTATGCAAAAAAATTGTTGAAAATAAGATACATAGTTTGCAAAGTGAAACATTTTTTGATTTATGTCGATATTTTGATATTTTAAATATTCCAATAATTTGGTATCAGGGGTTTTTTAACATGATTGTTTAGTTTGATGCCAATTTTAATGTTGTGTAGAGGTAGAGCCACCTGCAATATTTTGAATTTCTCTAAACGTCGCAACTCTGCTGTTTTAAAAAACTTTGATCTTTATTAAAAGTTCTTATAAAAAGAAATGAAATTTTGCCTCTTACATGGCTAAAAACGGGGTTCTAAATAAGGCTGGCAACCAAACGTTTTTTCGGTTAACCGGTTAACAGGCCTTCTTGGCTGTTTTCAAGGAAGGTAAACACCCAGATTCGCGTGAGGCGACTTGATAGTTTGCCCTCAAATTTATTTTAAAGAAGCGGTTCTATTTTTGCCCAACGTTCGATACCGGTTTTGATTCGGACCAAAAATAAAAGCGGTTCTTAGAATATCAATTAATAGGTTTTGGTTGATTGCGGTTTATATCTGAAAAGAAAACCCGTTCATTTGTAGAAATCGGATACGGCCGAGAGATTATACAGGGTGGTTCATTTAACCTTGACAGGCAAATAACCAGAAAACGGAGCATTTTAGAAGAAACTGTTTCTAGTAAAATTGTTTGAAATAAAGAGGCAAATTTAATGGTATTACCTTTAAAGACAGTTTCGGTTTTCGCCTTAAAACCCGGTTTTAATACCGGCCTTTAATACCGGTTTTAATACTGGTTTTAAAACCGGTTTACTGCCGGTTTTTAATAACCGGTTTTTAAATAAATTGGTTAACCGGTTTTAACGAAAGTGGTTTAAAAACCGGTTAACCGGTTTGTTTTCGATTTTACAGCCCTATTCTAAACCAAAAAGTACTTCAAGCGTTTTGCTCAGATCGACTTAAAATTTTGAGAATATATTCTTTAAATACTTAACAATAAAAAAAAAAATGATTTGATTTACAAACCCTTACCCCCTTAAATTTATATCTCATATGTAAATGGTATGGACTTTTATGAGGCAAATCTTTTAAACGCCATTTTCTTAAAGAGTTATAAAAATGCACATACGGTGTGTGGATGGGAAGGAGTAGGGGTCAAGGTACGATAGGCCTTCAGGCTGCAGTGCACCACCACCTAGAAGGGTGGTCGCTCTGGACCTGGGGTGGGATGAAGCAGCTAAAATAAAATAAAACATACGTGGTGTTTTTCCATTGGATTCGGCAGAACTGCGAATGCAGACCAAAAATACATTAATTTTTTAGAATATGATGTGAACGTTGTATAGCTAATAGTCTAGTCAAGTTCAAAAACGTGGTATATAGAAATAAAGCTCCCAGGGCCGGATTTAAGGGGAGGGCAAGCGGGGCACTGGCCCAGGGTCCCCATAAATTAGGGGCTCCCACACTCCTAAAAGAAAGGAAAGAAAGCTACACATTAGTTGATGGAGATCTTTTTTTTGCTCTTTAATCTTTTTTGGGTTACAAAAAAAATCATTGATGAGACCCTTTTCTTTTGCTCTTCAATTTTTTATTGGGTTACAAAATAAAAATTTCATTGATAAGAACCTTTTTTTTTGGTCTTTAACTTTGTTTTGGGTACAAAATTTACTTTGATTTACTTTAAGGAGGCCCCACACGCTCATTGCCCCGGGGCCCCCACACACCTAAATCCGGCCCTGATAGCTTCTAAAAATATGTGCGATAGCTCATTCGATTCAAAATGACGTCTGAAAAAATGTATTTTTAAGGGTTTCTTACCACATAATACATTTGTTAATAACTTTAAAAATAATGACGTATAAGAAATTTGGAAAAAAGATCCTAAAGGGGAGAAAATTTCCTATAACAAAGTCTGAACTCCCGGAACTCTATTTCCCTTATTTACAAGCGGTAAAAAATTAGAAATAATGGAAAAAGAGGTCCGGGAGTTAAGACTTTTTATTGTAAATTTCCTCCTCTTTCAGGATCTTTTCCCAAAGTCTATATTTTTTTTTTAAGTTGTTAACAAAAACTTTTCTAGTTTGTTAATAACAATCGCATTTTTTATGGGCTGAGTAAGCTATTTAACGTTAAAACAATTGTTTTAGTTGCAAGAAAAATACCCTTTTATATACGAATGTTTAAGGACAGCGCCACCTGACGATTTATTAGCAAGGATTAATAGAGATAGGTTAAGGTCAACGTACCAAGTCGATTACTGCAAAATGAGTAAGTTGAAATTCTGCTTCTGATAATTATTAAATTGTGTTTTTACATTTTACTAATGATTTTTTATATAAGGTCATGCCCAAAAGATGGTACTATGCAGCCCTTGCTAAATAACCCTATACAACACATTTTTTACTTTAAACACGTACGCACGTACGTACGAGTAGTGTCGCTATAGTATACATTATACCGGGTGACAACAAAACTACATTTCAGCAATTTATTTTCTTCAGTGCAACCATATGGTTTTTAAATTTAGGGACGTTATATTGTATCACCGGATGCCAATTTAGGACATAATAGCATCTGTGTGTTACTTCCGGTTTAACCGGAAGTGATATAAACTTTGATATTTTTAATGGAATATCCTATATATTTTTATTGAATTCTACAGGTCATTCCTAATATAAAATCCAGAGTATCTTTATGAGAAGGGGTTTAGACATAAGCAAGACCGGTGATAGCTTTTGTCAGGGACGTGAGGGTGTGAGAATTACGATTTCGGTTGGCAGTTCTGTTCAAAGTTGGTAGCATTATCAGCTGATGACAGAGTCGTGCGTTGTCGAAGCTTTGTTTGGTAAAAACTGTGGAAATTTACCATTTTCATTTTGGTTGTATATTTTGCAAGGATTTCCAGTTGTTAATGTTTTTGGTTAGTTTAGAGACTTCACATATTATTGGTTCGGACTCGTTTTATTTTAGAGATTTTGATAGTGTTTAGTCGAATAGTTTTCAGTCATTCGTGTTTTTATATACATATGATACTGATGAGTGTCCGCTAATTAATGGTACACTGAAAAACCACAGATTTCTTATGCGAAAATATCCATTTAGGATTTAAACAAACATACCCATATCCAAAAGTTAATGATAAGGAAGATACGGGGTGTTAAAGGGATATAAATATTTTTTATTCATGTATTTCGATAATTTCTGATATGTTTTAAACATGTTAATAAAACTCGGTATCCAGGAGTTTTTAGCTATCAGCTATTTATATCTGAGCAGTTGTAATTATAGCTAATACGATGTTATTGAAGGTACATACTTTCGGGTGCACTGAACAACTAAAACGTAAATACCTTAAAAAGGGTTGTCAAAACCGATTCTTACTAAGTATACCTTTTTTGTGCAGAAAGCATAGGGAAACTTACTAGTTTACATACATACAGAGTAGTAACAAAAAATTGGGTAGTTTTAGAGAAAGCCGAAAATGGCCCGACTTGACGTCACAGCCGCGTTAGCCAATATGGCGAATGTCGTGACCTTATCTCATCAATCGACTTTGTATAAAATCTTTAATTTTTTCATAACCTAACCCTTTTAGTTTTGGAAGAAATGGCGTTTAAAAATTTCCGACAGCACAAAATGCAGTTTTATGGACAAACAAATGAACATCACAAAAATTGAAAATTCTTAAAATAGTTCTTTTAGAAGACTCTACCTTTAGAGACCATTATAATACTACTTCCTGTTTAACCAGAAGTGCTGAAAAATTTTAATTTCTAAGTATGATAACCCTGGTAATTTTAATGAAACACCCTATATATGATTTAAGATTTAAATTCTTTAAGCTATTCCTGATATAAAGCCTATAATATACCCATATACTATATTTTTTAGTTTTAGAGAAAACGGTGTTTGAAAAGGTCCAGACGACGACACAATATTCATGAAACTTTTTGTTGTGAGGTCGTTCGAACCTTTTAAACGCTGTTTTCTCTAAAACTAAAGAAGATAGTTTATGGGTGTATTTTAGGTTTTATATCAGGAATAGCTTAAATAATTCAAATCTTAAAAAATATATATGGTGTTTCATTAAAATTACCAGGGCTATCATCCTTAGAAGTTCAAATTTTACAGCAATTCCGGTTAAACAGGAAGTGGTATTATAATAAAGGTAGAGTCATGTAAAAGAACTATTTTAAGCATTTTTAATTTTTGTGATGTTCATTTGTTTTCCCATAAAACTGCATATTGTGCTGTAGTTTGGACATTTTCAAACGCCATTTTCACCAAAACCAAAAGAGTTAGGTTATGGAAATATTAAAGGTTTTATATCAGGAATGACCTGTAGAATTCAAATCCTAAAAAATATACAGGGTGTTCTATTTAAAATATCTAAGTTTATATTACTTCCGGTTAAATCGGAATTAATACACAGATGCAATTGTATCTAAAATTGGCATCCGGTGATACAATATGACGTCCCTAAATTTAAAAACTGAACGGTTGCACTAAAGAAAATAAATTGGTGGATAGTAATTTCCGTTGTCACCCGGTATGAGAGCTTTCTACCCGGTGGCGGATTAAGATTTTCCGAGGCCCTAAGCACAGAGACTGTGTAGGCCCTCTATTGCTGGAAGGTGGAAAAAGTTCATCAAAATAGAAAATGTAGTAGATATAATTAAAAACTTAAAATATTATTTTCCTTCCCTTCTTCAGAGCAAACTCTGGGATTACATTGTCGAAATTTATCTGATGGAGTATGTCTGCCTCAATACACATTAATGCTAAAGAATTAAGCTTGGCCTGACAGATTTTTGTTCTTTGTGGGTTTTTTAATCTTTTCAGTTGTGAGGAGGATCGTTCAGCAGAGCAGTTAGTAATCATTAAGCTGTGAAAGATTCTAAATGCCACTTCTATGTTTGGGAAAACGCACTTTACTTTATCCTTAATAAATCATTTCATATAGATCGGAATGGGTAAGCTTTGCTTCTAAAGCTTTATATTTTATTCGAACATATTTAAGAAAATAAATAAATTCGCCGAGGAGGTCTTCTGGTTAAGCTTCTATCAGTAATTGGATATCGTTTTCATATTCTGAACATGATTTATTCAGATCCGCCAGAAATGAAAACTTTTGTAAAACTTCATGGTATACCTCACCTCTTCTTTGTATTTGAGCATTAAGTGTGTCAATTATTATTTTATAATTGAGTAAACAACTTAGACAAGCCAAAAACAGGTAATATCAAAACGTAATTATCATATTCACTAACAGTATGAGGGGTCACTCCCGGACTGCCCGCGCCTTGTGATCTCGGAGATGTGGGTGAATCTCGATAAAATGTAGGTATAAAATGAAACGCCAGCAGAGAATGCAGGCCCCTGGAGAACAGGGGCCCCAAGCACGTGCTTGTAGTGCTTATACGTTAATTCGCCACTGTTTCTACCACCTAAACCCTTTTTTAACAGAATCTGGACATGTTATTCAGATGTTGTTGCTACTTTAAACCAAAATAAAAAAAAGCATTTTTTATTGGAATTTTATCTCCGCGATTATGGTAAAGTATTTCCAAATATCGCAATTCCCTTTACCAATTTTTTCTATTTTTAGGCGAGTACCCGTCGGCCCCATACGACGAACTGCTAAGAGCAGTAGGGGTGGAGGGGCTACCCCCATGCCCTGAACCTATCTCGCTACCTGGAGACGTTTGCAAAATTTACACTAAATCAAAAGTTACCAGTGGGGGTAGCAAAAGTAGTCAACCTTGTGGTGGAATTTTCAAAGCAAAAGAAGCAGCGTATTGCGGTAAGTATCATGTAGCATTTTGCATAAGTATTTTAATATTGTAAAAAAATTATTGGTAATGAGTGATAACGCGAGTCTATTTTAATATTCTCAAATAATGACATCTATTATACTCTGTTTCGTTGCAAGCGATAGTAATAAATCATTTAATTTTATGGCAATTAGCTTTCTGTGTTAGTCCGAGTATCAATATTTTTCTTCAATTCTACCTGTAATGTACTGATAAGGCATCATAATTTTAGGCCGGCAGACTCCACTCTAATATTCGTCAACCTTTTGGGTCAAATACAAAGGAATAACAGATGTTTACCCGTATTTACGTGCGAATAATGTGATAAAAACCTTGACAGTGGCGGTGCGCTTGAGTTTAATTTTGGGAACTTACCCTTCTAAAACCGTTTGGATAAAATGATAATCATGTTTCTTTTATATGTGTAAAAATTTATTTTAAAATTTATAGTATATCAATATTGTACAGTTGGTATAATTATTGTTAATAATAACTATTTTATTGAGAAAATAATACACATTAAAAATGCATATTCAAAAATAATTATTTAAAATATAATCTATACCTAATTAAATATGCTACATAATCTACATCTAGTTATTCACATTCTTCCATATCTGACATACTATCACTACTTGAGTCATATGAGTCTACTTGTATAATTAGAGGTTCTGTTGTATCTACTATTATATCCAAAGTCCACATTTTATTTTCTACTTCTAATACATGTTCGCCACATTTTTTCCAGTTTTCTGGGGAAGCATTAGATATGGCAATTTGAAATAGTTTTCTTACATCTACTAGTAACTAACGCAGTATTATTTCTGGCTACTTCACCTTTCACTTGTGCCTATATAAATTCTATGGGGTTTAGTTCGCAGTGGCAGCCGATATACAGTTATATTTTGTTTCTTAGCTATTTCATCAATTACAAAACGTGTGTACTTAGCTTTATTTGTGGCGACTTCACATTTTACTAGCTGCAACAATTCTAGTTTAACACTATCTGTTGTATGTTCAATATTTTGCTGCATCAACAAGGATTGAATGTCTTTTTAAGCCAGCTTAAATTTGGAACACGATTTACTTTTTTGGAGTGGTAACTTGCATTATCCATTACAATAATCGAACCCTCTGGTATTAAGTCGATCATCTGCGAAAACCAGTCTTCAAATACATCAGCATTCATATCTTCGTGATAATCTCCTGTTTTTTGGGCTCAAACATTAAAAGACCTCCATCCACAAAACCATTCTCGTTTCCAATATGAGTAATAATTAGTCTACGCCCCTTTTCAGATGGAGGTTTTAAACCCGTAGAAAGTCCTTCATTAAAAGCCTGGCGAGCAGTTGTTATATTCCCATCTTGCCAATATTTTTTAACGGTATGTCCTTCATTTATTCAAGTCTCATCTAGATAATATATTGCCTTTCCTTCAGTACGAGCTTTTTTATTTTTCTCAAATAATCTCTCCTCCAATGGACAATTTCTCCATTCTCTATTAATAAAGATTTTCTTTGGAATTTTTTCCACTGAAAATTTAGAATTTTAAGATTTTGCAAAGTTTTACTCTACTTATTTCCGGCACGTGTGGATGATTTTTCGCAGCTTGAAACATGACATCTAAAGTAGGGATTTTTTTCGGTAAAATAACTATGTACAATTCGTTGAATTGTTTGTTTTGTGTCGTCTGTTATATAAAGTTCTGTTTTGCCCGATCGCTTTTTTGGTGGAATTATACCTCCCTCTTTTTCTTGTTTCAAAATTCTGTAAATTGTCGCTTTTCCCACCCCAGTCATCAACGCACATTTTTGAACACAATCGTCCACACCTAAATTAGAGCTTTGATCATTTCTAATATAATCGAATACGTTTTTAACAATCTGCTTTTCGTTTACAGTTAAATGTCCGAAACATGCGCGTTTCTGCGGAGAAGCCATTTTTACAATACTGTAATACTTTGAACAATACCCTAACAATTTATAACCACTCAGTTGCACATACGGAAAGATACTAAAAATATATATAAAATTTATAATCCTTATTTGACGCAATTCGGTGTATTTCTACCTGTTCTTTGCACAGAGACTGGTGCGCCTGTGGTTTACAACCTTCTAACCGTCCCGAGACATTTTTATTACTATCACTTGCAACGAAATAGAGTATAAACATTGGAACACTTGAAATTACCTGTGTCAAAATAAAATTGGTCAAAAAAGACATATGTCAAAATCGGTATTTGTACAACGTCTGTAAAGAAATGACATCTGTCATAATATCTGCTGTCAAAATAATGCTTGACTAAATGACACACAGAGCAGTTTTTTCCCTTTTTATAGGATTTTTACATTGACTCGATAAATTTTTTGTATTTTTAGTGGGAAGTTGCAAAGGACCACTCTCTACATTGACGTCAGGAACAACTGAATATCAAGACGCCATTTCAAGACTGGGCTACTTGATTATAAGAGACAGAATTCACGATCCGACGTCAGTAAAGACAGGTTATTTTTCCAGTAAAGCAAAATAATTGAAAAAATTGTATTTTTGGTGTATAAGCAGATTTATTGTAATGTATTGGGTGTAACTCAGTTATTTGTCAACATGTGTATTTTTAATAAAAATATTTTAGACAAAACAGCCTTTTTTAATATTTAAATGTTAAATTAAGCAAGTATCTAATAAAACAATACAAAATAAATACAGTACTTTTTAGGCCCCGGCCACGAGGCTAAGCGTAAACGGCCAGCGTAGAGCGGAAAATGTAAGAGCGCTGTTTTTGATCTTTATGCAAAAATAAAAGAACTTGTTTTTTTTTAATCAGCCGGCTGCAATATTTCTAAGCGAAAAAGCCCTCCCGCTGGCCGCTTGAAACAAACAAATAATATTTTCCGCGGAGCGCTTTTAATGTATATAAACTGATTTAAAGACCTGTTTACAACAAATTATTGTAGTCACTATCGGCAACATAAAAATATTTTTTTCTTCCCGCTATCAGCTTACCCTTGTTATCGTAGCCGAGGCCTTACAAATCACAATTTTCTAATTGTTTATGCATCGTATCTTTAGAGGGTTTTATCTAGTGGCGCAACTAGCTGCTGGTTTTTGGGTGAACTTAAGCTCCAATTTATACAGGGTGTCCAGTAATTCAACCGACAAACTTTAAAGAGCGATTTGACAATAAAAAAATAAGAAAAAACTACATATGAACATATGTCCTAAAAATCTTGGTTTTTGGACTAGGTTGTGTTAAATTTTAAAAAATTATCGTTTTTTTTCTATAACTTTTATATCAATTTAGATATTTTGAAAAAAATTGCAATACGTCTCCTTTGCATCAAAAGACTTTTTGACATTCCATGACAGGTTTAAGGCAAGGTTGATAGAGACAAGGTGTTCGAACTTTTCATTTGACAGCCGATAGATGTGACGTCAAGGGTATCCTTTTCAATAAAATGTCGTTATTTTTTTATTGTCTTGTAAAAATCGTGTTATTCGTGTTTATTTTTGTGAGTAAATAGTGGATTAAAAGACTTTAACCATTGTATAAAAATATGTTTAATTTTAAATTGGTTAAAAAGAGGACTTCCATGACGTCACATAATATCAGCTGTTTACTGTCATAGCAAAGTTGGGCCACCTTGTCTCTATCAAGTTTAGGGTAAAAATTTTCGAGAGAAAAAATGGTACGCGACAGAGTTGGGTCGAATACACATTCCGGTATTCGAATACTCGGAACGCCGGTATTCAAATACTCAAAAAGAGTATTCGTCGAATACTTCAAGAGTATTCAAATACAGAATCCCGAATACTGAGCAAAATAGTATTCTGCCGAATACCGAATACCAAACACACAAATGTATTCGAATACTATTCGAATATCGGCAAAATGTATTCTGAATACTATTCAGAATACTGAGTATTCGAATACGGCCCAACTCTGGTACGCGACTGCATTTCTCTAAAATAGAAATACTTTTTAAAATTTTCGTTTAATTTTTAAACAAATTTGATCTCTTCGTTTTTTTTTGGTTGAAAGTACGGTTTTTGTGTAAAAAATAAAGACCATTTTTTGGCATGGTCATTTCGTATGACTAATATCAAATTCTACAGTAAATAATTAATAGTTTAAAAAAACTAAAAAACACGCTTTTATATGCAACCGAACTAAAAATTAGAAAATAATTTTTCATTAAAAAAATATTGTCATTTCATAGTAAAAAGCGTGGGGTGCATTTTACTATTTTTTCATAACTTTTCCATCATAGATATTTGCAAATATAATAATTATAACATTTAATATATTTATCACCCCACGCTTTTTACTATGAAATGACAATATTTTTTTAATGAAAAATTATTTTCTAATTTTTAGTTCGGTTGCATATAAAAGCGTGTTTTTTAGTTTTTTTAAACTATTAATTATTTTTCATTTTTTAGTTTCTGCTACTCTTGACAAAATGGCGAAAATTTTTTTAATGAACAAGAGTGGCAAATTTTAAAATTTTTCCAACAGATTGCAACTCACTAAAAATTTCTTCTTCATTAAGTAGCAAAGTTTGAAATTTTGCCAACAGATGGCAATCCAGGCAATGTTTGGACCGTTGCCAATATATTGCAACCCACTAAAAATTTCTTCTTCATTTAATAGCAAAGTTTGAAATGTTGCCAACAGATGGCAACCTAGGTGTTGTTTTTATAATATAATGGAATTTTTTTTCCTGGCGATCCAAAAAAAAGATAACGGATACTGTTTGCAGATTATTGCATTGTCATGTTTCCTTAATACGTGTGCAAAGTTTCAAAGAAATCGAATAGCTGGAAGTTGGTTAAAATTAGGCTCAAAGATTCCGTTACATAGCCAGATAGTTACAACCCAAGTTAATAAAAAAGCGTGTTAACGGCATTTATTAACTGTTATTGTTCATAAAAATTGAACACCAATGGTGCAACTAACCCAATTGTGTAAAAGAACTTATTAATTTTTATTGTTCATAAAAATTGAACACCAATGGTGCAACTATGGTGACCTGGAGGAAGGTGTGTAATCGACATGTTTTAAAAACGGGCTTGTTTTTTTGTTTAAATTAGGTTTTTAAATATGACACCAGAGGTTACTGTTGTTCCTTATAAGATTTCTTGGGTTGCTGTATACATTGCATATGTACAAAAATTAGTACAAAGGTAAAGTAGAAAATAATTATTTTTAAATAAGACATTATAGAGAACACCAATTAATTTGAATAAGTTTTTATTTAAGAAGAATAACAAAAATTTCTTAGAATTATAAATTAGTTGCGAAAATTTCCCAAGATCGCTGTTAAATTAAAAATACATACCATCATTTAAATGTTATTATGGATTTTTCGGTTTAATCAAAGATTAAAATTAAAATGGGTGAATGTTTAAAAATAGACGGTCTAATGCAAGATCGACGCATCATCCTATGAAAGATATTAATTCATGAGTTTCCTGTCTACATCTCTATCGGCCAGTGTCCTGCACACTGAAACTCGGCTGATAGCGTCGAGCTGGCATGACGGGTATATCTACCTGATCCCAAAGAATGACCCCAGGTCGTCTGTGCTATTTGTGATACAAAAAAAAAATAAATAAAAATATTCTGTTTAAGTGTTCATGTTTTAAATTTTTATTTATACTTCTAGAAAATAAAATTTTGTTAAGTTTATAATAAATTTAAAGTATTAATGTAAAAGTTTCGCTTCTTTAAGATACACTTACATTAGTAAAAACTAAAGGATAGACTTGCAACTTTAAAATAAAAATAAAAAAGAGGTTTATAATGTTGGAAGTACTCTATTTGTTAAATATAAAAATAGAGACAATTTTCTTTAATATAAATTCTGTTAAACTATTTACTTTATATACAAAAAATAATGGCTATTGTTACAAAGCTTAATAAACAACAACAAACAAAAATATTTTTACGCTTTATGTAGATACATATCTTTCGCCTTAGTAAGAAAAACTGCTTAACTCCGTTTTAGGTACACATTTTAAAATGAGAAGGTAAAAATTGAATGCTTACTAAAAATTATTGAGATAGGTGAATAAACTTAAGCAAAAGCTAACACTATAGTACTTGCTGCTTTTTTTGTTACAGGCAATTTTGTATGTTTTAGCTTTTATTAATTTAAGTAAAAGTATTTGCTTAGCTTTATTCACTTGACCCCTCATTATATTTTTTACTGAAATGTAATATGTTGGTAATTTTAGGACTACTACTGTATTATTTAATGGTAAAATGAACTAATATAATGTTTTTTTTTTATTGGAGATAGGCATTCACCCACATAATCGTATCCATTGGGCATATTGCCTTCGAGGGTTTTTACGTGTTAGACGCATACAGAGTTGGGTCGTATTCAAATACTCATTATTCTGAATAGTATTCAAAATACATTTTGTCGGTATTTGAAGAGTATTCGAATACATTTGTGTGTTTGGTATTCCATATTTGGCAAAATACTTTTTTTTGTTAGTATTCGAAATACTTTTGAAGTATTCGACTAACACCTTTTTGAGTATTCAACTACCGGCGTTCCGAGTATTCGAATACCGGAATGTGTAAGAATACACCAAAATTGTCACGAGTAGAATACCAAAAGGGAACAAAAAGTAGGGGAAAAATGAAGTGAGGACTTTTTTTTAATCATCGGTTTTTTTCTAAGTATTTGGTTACCGATGCCGAGTGTTCGTGAATACCGAGTATTTGAATACTTTTTTCTTCCAAGTATTCAAATATTCGGTATTCGGTAGGTATCAGTCCACCTGATACCTACTATTAATATAAACATTCCTTTCCACGCGTGGACAAAAATTGCCCATGAAGGTTTTTAAGTGGCACGACGCGACGTGTATAAAGAATATACAAAAGAATTGCTGAGTTGGCTAGATCAGTCACAAAGTTATAAATAAAGTTTTATACAGCGCTACATCAGGTACGCTTTTCTTGGACTACAAGACACAATAACATTTTTTAATTGTAAATCTTGTATAGTAGGCACTTCCATTAAAAAAGGTTTCTTGGATTCAGAAGTGATGTAACTATCTAACAAAAGATTGGGTAATCTAAAAAAAAAGAAAATTAGTTACAAATGTCTACAGGTAAAAATGTAAAAAAATAATAAACTTCTGCATTCCGTGAAAAATTTTAGCACAGCGCCTTTGGTATAAAACCATCATCAGTATTATGTGACAAGAAAAAAAAATCTGTTAGTGGAGCATACATAGGCTAAATTTTTGAATTACCAAAATATAAAATACAATAAACATCCAAGACATATTTTATTAAAATGACAAATTTTTACCTAAAAGTGCGGGAACTGGATATTAAAAAAATGGATTTTTAAGGAAAAAAAACATGCATGTAACTACAAATAAACAAAATGAAAAAATAAAATGCTTTAAAAGTATTATGTCTTTCAAAACAAAAACCTTTTAGCATATTAATACACATGGAAAAATGCAAATTTTTGCATTTTAAGAAACATATTCAGATTTTAAGGTATCAGAATTTAGTACCTCTTTAGTATTAAGTTACTGCCTCTTGGCGTTTTAACTAAGGACTACTACTTAATGGACAATATATCTGTATAAAAAGTCTAGATTTCCTATGCTTATTTAAGCCACTATCGACTTCGTATCATTTCAAAGAAAGGCTACTGGGTAATTTAGAAAGACTTTTCTCAAAGTAGTTTATTTCAAATATTTCGAAAATTCCGGATTTTTAGCACAATAAATTTTTAGTCTTACTTATAGTACAATAAAATTCACACTTTAAAATAACTGGTAAACTACTAAGATAGAATGTGTTAACTTAAATATACAGTAAGAATGTTAAAAGTCCTCGCCCCCTTTAATCTTTTGAATGAGGCAAGATTTTGAGGTCAAGTAAATTTTGGGTAAAAGGGTGTCATTTTAACTACTTTTGGCATAAAAATAATTTCTGTCACTTGATCTAGTACCAGGAGGGCACTAGCAACTTTTTTCAAATGGAAAGGGGTGTCATGTAGTACCTCGTTTTAAGAGTCCTTTGATGCTCTACTCAACTACAAACTTCGTTTTTAAAATTTGGTCCAGCCGTTTCAGACTTAGGACCGTTTAAAATTTAACGTAAATAGTGTAAAAACAATGCGGTTTTAATGACATTGGCTTGTTAGTCTGGAACGGCTCGGCCGATTTTAAACAACAAAGTAGCAATAAGTACAGAATTATAGGGCCTTTAAAACGAGGTGCTACATGACTCCCATTTCAATTTGGAAAAAAGTTGCTAGTGCCCACTTGATAATATGCCACGTAACCGGAATCATTTTTATGCCAAAAAGTAGTTTAAGTGACAAATTTTACCCGATCTCGATGTCCCATTCAAAAGATAAACAGAGGAGGACTTTTATTATCCCCATTGTATTTAAAATTTAGGTGTGCTAAAATTTTTCATAAACTTAAAATATCCAATAGTTTACATGGTGCATTAAAAATGTAAAATAATATTACAGATGACACCTTATAATTGGTAATGTAATATGTAAAAGTTTGGTTATAGAGCTTCGGAAAATCCCAGATTTGCTGTAAATTTTCTTTAACTTATATTCAAATTCTTTTAAAACATTTATGCACTATGAACTTCAATACTTACTCCAAAGATATCTTAATAATTATAGTTTTGCACTCATGAAATAATGTCGAAAAGCAGACTATAAGAGTTAGGTTTGGTACTTAATAAGCTTTTCTAACATTTATCTTCAGGGGTGAATGTCATCTTTGCATGGAACCAGGTAAACCTTTAATGGAGTATTACTAGTTTTCTAATATCCACAACTGTCTTCCCGTACATTAACTGGACATCATCAGGGGGCTGTAACATAAATAAAAGTAAATATTTTACCTTACACTGAACAATTTTAAATGACTTACTCTTGGAAGCAAGCAATAATCGCCTGAATGGATTACATATATGCTCAAAACCAGTTTTTTCTTCTAAAATTTTAACTTTTCTCCCCAAAGGTCTATTCCAAAATGAGCCCTGTGTTGTTCAAGAATGGGCACATTTGCCCCAGCCAATAGCTTGCTACCATTATTTTACTATGTCAGGATCCTAATAAAAAAAATGGATTGTATCTATTACATTCAAAATAAAAGAAAAAATATCATAACTGTCAATAGAAATTATTAGTATCTAATTATTTAATACTAGGAATTGTCTATGTCATTGAATCCAAACGAAGTATGTATAGCAGATGACCATCTGCTAAAAAAAATCTATTTTTACTTTTTAATTATACAATTGTTTGCACGGCCAAGTCGCAAGACTGCCTCTAATAGGTATAAGGTGGATGCTCGAAGGTTTAGGAAGGATTTAGTACATTTCTAAATTATATGAAGTAACCCTAGTTATAAATTTAAATTATCTACTATAAACAACGAATTTAGAACTTAAACTATAAAGTAGAGATTCAAATTATTTAATATAAACGAAAGTTTAACAGGTAATTTAGGCACAAATAACGTAAAGTTAGGTAGAATATAGTTTAACGCAAGCTTTACTTAAAAATATTTAAATAATTTGCCAGTTTAATACTTACCGAGTTTTAAAAGCCGATATTGCCTTTTTTCGGAATATTTTCTATTTAGCAGTTTGTGGCAAAGTAGTATTTTCTATATTTCACATTTAAAACAATAAAACATATATTTTAATGGACATAATGAACAAAATTACTTGTCTTTTGACAATTTCTTGACTTTGGTTGATAACCTTACCTACACGTCATCACATGTCATTCAAAAAAGTTTACATTTTACAAAGCAGTCCGTGTAAAACCATGTTGCCCAATGTCATTTCATAAATGACTACTCAAAATTTAAAATGTATTATTTACTTTATTTTACACAAATAAATAGATATGAAGCAAAAAAATCCTTAAGATTTGTACCAATTATGTAAATATAAAACAATAAAGTGGTGTTGTGTGGTGTACTTGATATTTATATTGTTAAATATTTCCAATTCCAACAAATACAAAAGTGGAAAAAAAAAAGAAAAAAGGATAAAAACTTTAATCACCAGGTAACTTTTCAATACTTTTAGTAGATTTAGGCCATTTTAATTACTATTGGGAGATTATACTAGCGCAAATTTACTTTAAAGAATTTAACTTGATATTCTAACTAAGTATAGGTAAATAATATTTCCAAATTTAGCGTGTCTATCGTTTTTATAGTCAAGCAAATCTTCCAATGATTATATATACTTTTTTTCTAAATTTTACTTATTTAAATTGCAAAAAAAAATAGTTTAAGTGACATTAAAAACCTGTCTAATAAAAAAATCTTCATATTTTCTACAAAAAAATAGTGAATTCTACTACATAATGTTATGCCTGGCAACACTGTTTCAAAATCTTATAGTCATCACGAGCGCCTCTATTGTTTTTTAATAGAAACGCTGAAAATTGAGCCCGTTTTTTCAAATAATACCGATTTCGTTTACACACCTTCTTCTAGGTCACCATAGGTGCAACTAACCAAATTGTGTAAAAACTAAAAAATTTCTTCTTCATTTAATAGCAAAGTTTGAAATGTTGCCAACAGATGGCATCCTAGGTGTTGTTTTTATAATATAATGGAATTTTTTTCCTGGCGATCCAAAAAAGATAACGGGATACTGTTTGCAGATTATTGCATTGTCATGTTTCCTTAATACGTGTGCAAAGTTTCAAAGAAATCGAATAGCTGGAAGTTGGTTAAAATTAGGCTCAAAGATTCCGTTACATAGGCAGCCAGATGGATAGATTGATAGATTGATAGATAGTTACAACCCAAGTTAATAAAAGCGTGTTAAAAATAAGCTTTTATATCAATTATTTGTAATTGGTAGGGATTAGACCCCGCCGAGAATCTAAAAAATGTCACTAGATCAAATTTGTTAAATAAATATTTTTATTTTAGAAAAATGCAGTGGCGTACAATTTTTAAACAAATATTTACCCAAAATCCATCATGGACGACACTGGTGGAAATTTATTTTTTTCTTGTATGTCAAAAAATGTCTTCTGATGCATAGGAGACGTCTTCCAAATTTTTAAAAATATCTTTATTGGATTAAAGGTTATTATAAAAAAACATATTTTTTCCCATTTTCTTGTTATAGAATCAACCCTACGATTTTGTCGGTTAAAAGACTGGACACCTGTTTTTGCCGAGTAGATTTTTTAAATATTTTAATTTTTCTTCAATTTTAGCCGCCACTGTTTCAAAGTTTCCAAAAATCGAAGACACAACTTTGTAGTACACTTAATGGACCACACTGTATAAATAAACATATATTTTTATTGCTTTTGTAGAAGAAATTCCATATGGAACACCACTTCAAATGATCAAAAGCGCAAAAAATGACATTTCACCACCATGTCCCCCAAACTGGATAAAATGCGGACACCCGTGTAAAATGCCTCTTAGAAACAAAGCGATACGAACAAACACGATTACTAGACAGTTTCTTGAAACTAGTATGCCTGGAGACAGATCCAAGAAAGCTTTGGGTGAGTGGTAATGGATTATCCCCACTCAGAGTTGGGTATTATTCGAATACTCGGTATTCTGAATACTATTCAGAATACATTTGTGCGGTATTTGAATACTATTCGAATAGATTTATGTGTTTTGTATTCGATATTCGACAGAATACTTTTTTGGTCAGTATTCGGTATTCTTTATTCTGAATATCGTTTTTGAATATTCTAGTATTCGAATACTGGTATTCGAATACTGGTATTCGAGTACTGGTATTCAAATAACGGTATTCGAATACTGATATTCAAATACCTATATTCTGGTATTCAAATCCTAAATTTAAATACTGTTTGCTTATTTTATGAATATTACTTTTTATGCATCTTTAAAAAACATGTTCGCGGTGGTTTTGCCGACGACGCGACGGGGTAAAATTTGATATACGTCATATATATCATCATTTGCAAACTAACAGTTTATGAAGTTAGTTTTACAAATTTAAAAAAAATGTAATTCAATATGTTTTTAAATTCTTGATCTGTTGTTTCTATGGTCCTAATAGGTAAGTAATTTTGAAGAGATATACATTTATTTTTGCAAACAAAAATATATCTAAATTAATTATTTTAACTCCTTTGGGGTTTTGCTATTAAAAAAAAACATGTAACTTGGTACAACATATAAAAAGTGACATTGGAAACTATGTTTTCTATGTATTAGGTTAGACTAATATGTATTTATCTTCATTTTACACAAAAGGGATGTGTAAAATAAATTTTAATATGTCAGTTTAAATCATGACTATCTGGTAAATCGTAGATAGTATGTACATGTATACCCATTCCAAAAGTGAAGTCAATAGTTTAAAAAAAAGAAAAGTTATTTTTGTAAAATTTGGGAGACGTCTTGTATGCTTGAAATGATAAGTTTTTAAGCAAGAACAAGGTACGCCACTGCATTTTTGTTATGGAAAAAACGTAGAAAAATATGAGTTGCTTTTTCAAGAGAAAGGTGTTTTTTTTTGCTCTTCAGAATTCATGAATACCCAATCGTGGTATTCATGAATACCGAGTATTCGAATACTTTTTTTGTAGGTATTCGAAAATATTCGGTATTTGAATACTTTTTTACGGTATTTGTATTCGTATTCGAATACCAAATTTCAGTATTCGTCCCAACTCTGTCCCCACTCAATAAACATTTAAAAAAGAAATTAAAAAAACAATAATGAAACTCACTAAAGAATAAAAAATAAAAAAAGTAAAAAAAAGATGTCGGGTACTAACATTTTATGGTTTTAAAGTATAGAAAGCTTTTGTTTATTCCTTATATAGTTATTAACATTGAGTAGTTTTTCAAGTATGTTATTAGCCGACTTCTTGTTTTATTTTTTTATTATTTTCAATTTTTTAGTTAGTTTAATTATTGTTTTGGAGTCTATTTAGTTTAATATTATTACTATTTAATCGGTAAACATACATTAAAAACGCAGACTACAGTAAAAGCACAAGCACGTGTAATTTGATTGGTTTAAAGCGAATAAAAAAAAAAAAGATTTAACTAACCAGAACTAACCATAACCCCCGCCCCCTCATCCAATGTGACAGTTTTGCAGCATGACCGTTTGTAGCACTTTCAATCAATCAAATTACACGTGCTTGGATTTTTACTGTAGTCTAAAAACACTTCTAGTCCTTTTTTAGTTCGGTGAAAAGGTTAATTTTGCCCCCAGGTTGTCGATTCTGAATACATCCCTTAATAATCAAGCATATTCCCTATCTAGAGGCAGCTTTGCCGCACGAACAACGTACGGCACAGAGAAAAATAGATCTAGTATATTTCTCTCCCGCGATCCTGACAGTTTTTTATAGGGCCACCGCGAAAGTACACTCTTCCAAATAAAAAAATAATTTTTTAAATCGGTTCACAAACGGCGGAATAATCGCGTAATATATAAAAAAACAAACAGGTGAATTAAGAACCTTCTCGTTTTTGAAAAAGTCGGTTTAAAATTGGAATAAAATTTTGAAAATGTTTCCTTGGAAACTTGCTTAAAAAATACATATCAAAAAATATATTTAAATTTTTCAAGTTAGTCACCCTGTACATAATCCCACGAATACTAGTATAAAACCAATGTGACAGATACCGTGGGTGCCGTATTTTTACATGTTTAAGCCATTTAAGTTTTTAATTAGTAGCTGTTTATTACTTATGCCCAGTTTCACAATATATAGTTACCAACACTTTAGGGTTAACTATTTTGGCAACACCAATCACATTTCGGTATTTCGTTGTTTCTATAGTAACAAACCTATGGTTAGTGTTAACCAAATATTGTAAAAATGGCATTTAGAGTGGCAACAATACGACATATCGACGAAACTGAAGGACTACCTTAATCTGATCCAGAGATTCCAAAAAGTAAAGATCTACAAAAATATTAAGTTGCGAATTTTCGGCAGTTTTTCTCTTGCTAAATGAAATGAAATGAAATTGTTTATTAGCCATAGGACTGATTAACAGTATCGGTTTCGTCAAATAAATAATCTACAATAAATAAGTAATACAATGTAACAAACAATAATGTTAAATAACATTTGTCAGATATCCATAGTATGTATAAATAAAATAAGTAAAAAACACAAACTAAAATTAAATTACACATTCTTAAAATAAAGTTAAAAACTTTTAAAATAGAATAAAAACCCTATAAGGTATACCCATATAATTAAAACAAGAATAAAAATGATTGAAAAAAATTGAACATATAAAGTTGTACACAAACACTTACTCACACATAGTTGGCACTCATGTTGGCAAACTTACACAAAATTAAAAGACCACATTCATGAATTAGTAAAAAAATAAAATAAAATACATATGTAGACATTTAAAAACATATGTTCTCAAGACTCAAAGTATTCACTTAAAGAGTAAAAGCCTTTATGTACAAGAAAACGTTTAGTTTCATTTTTAAACGTTTCAAATTAGGTAATACCTTTTATCCTTTCTGGTAACTTATTGTAACAAAGAATAAAATTATACATCGGAGACCTTTTGAAAAATGAAAACTA
>JACEGR010008753.1:0-33579 GCA_014170235.1 Listronotus bonariensis
TAATACAGAAACACGTTATTATTTTTAACCCCTTTTCAGCTGAACTCTTTTACATCACATGCCCCAATTTCTCATCGGCTGGTAAAAGGACCCTGCAGCACTCTAAGACACCCTCCTGCAATCCAGAATATGCCTGCAGAGGACCTTATGCATTCTTTTTGTTTGAAGTGCATTGCTAAGGAGTGGTGCAAGATTTTAATTTGTGCGAGATCAGGCACAAGATGGGATCTTGGCTTTATTACGCGAAAGAGCGGCTGTCTGAGGCGCGCCAGAAACTAATTTATGCATAAAAAATATGATAATTTTTGGTATTTAAATATGTGCTTGCGTATTTCCTTATTATTTTAAATATTTTAGAAGTGTTATATCTTAAGTTTAAATAGATATGAAGAAAGAACTACAAAAGCAAATTTTTTATTGATTTTTAAAATTAACGTAAAAAATAAAAAAACATTTTTTTTTATTTTTTTTAAACCATAGCCGATTATTGTAGAGTATTTTATTTACAACCCTCATAATGTTTTTGTGCCATCAGCGGTTTAGCACAGAGATATTGATGAGAATAAAGACAAAGGGTCCTTTTTTTGTTTTCCAAGCTCAATAACTCAGCTAGAAGTGGTTAACTGAACTTTAAAAAAGAAATAAAGCTGAATGAACAGTTATGCGATCCATATAGTGGTCAAGTTGGAAAAAAATGTCCAAAAAGTTTTTAGACCAAAAAAAAGAACGAAAAATCAATAAAAAATCCTTTTCGGTATTTATTAAATTGCGGTGGGCGTTGTTTGAAAATTTTTTCACTGTTGGATTTTTAAACTAGAAACTTCAAGCTTTAAAATGTCTTTCTTTTAAATTTGCGAAATATAGCCACTGAAAAACAAAATTTGGATTTTTTTTGTATTTCTTAAATTTTTCCGCTAGTGTATAAATGAGTAAAATTTGTAACTTTGTTTGTTTGTTTGTAGCCGCTAATCTTCAGAAAATACTAAACCGATCATGTAAATTCTTTAAAATCAGAAAGCTACACTATTCAGACGTGGTATAGGTTTATATATATACACAGTGAGGTCTAAAGTCAGTTACCCCCCTTCTAACTTTTGAACCGTTCGGTACATTTTCATGAAACTTGTAACAATATTTTATGACCAGGTCTGCAATTTTTTACATATATGCTCAAATGTCAAGGGTGACAGCTGGGCGCCATATTGCGAAAAATAATTAAAAAAGGGGGTCCTTGTGGCACATTATTTTAAAGCTCCTGACAGGTACTTTTACAACCCTAGAATGTAAAATCAATGCCTTAACCTACTACAAATGGCGGTACTTTAAAAATTACCCAAATACTTACTATTTGGATGGCCATATTTCCGAAAGTAATTAAGTTAGATATACCTAATATGGTATTTCTTAAAGCTCTTTAAAATATCTTTTTAATGGTAATACTGGTGGTAACATGGGGGTAGCCAAAAAAGTATATATTTTTAATGACACGCTGTATATTATATCACCATTAAAAGATTTTTAAAAGAGCTAAGAAAATAACTATATATTCGAAATACGTCCTAACTTTATTACTTTCGAAAGCCATCCAGCATCAGGTATTAAGAATGATTTTAAGAAATTACCACTTTTCATTTTAGTAGGTAGAAGGTATTGACTTGTAGGGTTACAAAGTCATCTGGGCTTTAAAATGATATGCCACAAGACCCCCCTTTTCTTTATTTTTTTCGCAATACGTCGCCCAGCTGTCACCTTATTAAAAACTGTCATGTAAAATTGCGAGACCTTGGTCATAAATATTGTTTCAAGCTATTAATATATCAAACAGTTCCAGGATAGAAAGGCGACCTTTAGGACCTTACTGTATATTATAAATAATGGCATATCTATGTCTAGTCGGCGGAAATAAATAATTTAGCTCTAAATGACTTCCATAATAAACGGTGCGGTTCGATTCTCGCCAGTACAATTTTTTAAATAAAATAGAGTGTGACGAATTAAGCTAGTAGTATATAAATTCAATAAAATAATCTTTTTTAAGGGACAGACAGTTTTCTTTATTACGAATTGTATAAAGATTTATACAAACAAAAAGCATTAAAATACAAAGGTACTGAGTAAAATAGAAAGAAAATCATCTAAACTGAATACACCCAGACTGCGTTTATTGTCCGGAATTTTTCAAAAAATCCTCTTTCGCGGTTCTTAAATCCTCCTAAAACCCAGTGCGCGATTTTTCTACTCAGCAACACAAAAACAATTGGCCAATTTCAATAATAATTTATCAACGACGTACGGCCGAGGTATTAATATGGAATTAGCAGAGAGCTTCCTGCCAACATAACGGGAACAATATTGTAATTCCGCTATTGTTGTATTGTTGGCAATACTGAAAGTTTTCGGTTGAATGGTGCTTTTAAAAGGGGCTTTCGGTAGTTAAATTTATATTAATTTAAAATCGTTTTATTTATTAACCGGATAAAATTTTATGATAAAGGAACAAAGATTTTCATAAAGAGTTTTTCACAAAAATAAAACAATTAAGTATAAAAATAATCTGAAGCCGTAGAGATTTTTCTAGGTCTTTACTTTGCCGATATACAGTGTGTTTTTTAAAGTTTAGCACAATTATTTGGGGATATGTATTGGGACGAAATAAGACTTTCTTGCTGTATATGGCCGTTTATTAGAAACAACTCTTAAAAAAAAATAAATAAATAAATAGGACGAAATGTAAACAAATGATAGCAAAAAGCAATGTAATTATCAACAGAAAATTAATTAAAGTAAATAAACATACTAAAACAAGCGATCACACCGTTTTATGTAGAAACGGCTACTCTATAATCCCTCTACAACAGACGAGACAGTGTGGTATATCATGTAAAAAATTACACTCTCAGCTCTGCCTTTACGCCAAGCGTTCCTATGTCAGATGCGGCCAGCGAAAAAAGTTGGCAGCGTTTGCATTTGAAGATTTTTAATGCAAACCTATTGCCAGGTGCACGTAAACGCGTTTAACGTCTTACGCATAAAGAAAGGGCGCTTATTCCTGTTACACATGTGATGTAGAATGTGCCCTACGCCTGACAAAAGATTTTGCATTAAAAGTAATGTGACATTTCGCATGCAGGCGCATGCATTACTTTTAATGCATAAGTATTTACAGGCGTAAGGCGTAGGGCGCGTGTACATCTCATGTGTAACAAAAAAGGACTACGCCTAGGCTGCGCCTGACGTAGGCAGGCAGCATGGCTACTAAATGTACTTCTCACATGACACGCCGAACGTTTTTGTAGAGGGGGTATAAAAAAAGTCAATATAAACATTTCGGATGAAAATTTAAAAAATCAAACGCTGATGAAAGTCTTGGGAATATTGATGATT
This sequence comes from Listronotus bonariensis, assembly GCA_014170235.1. Taxonomy (NCBI): domain Eukaryota; kingdom Metazoa; phylum Arthropoda; class Insecta; order Coleoptera; family Curculionidae; genus Listronotus; species Listronotus bonariensis. The sequence continues at coordinate 3,385 of JACEGR010008753.1, forward strand.
TTCAAATACAATATATTTAGTGACGTAATAAATGTTATTTTAGTTTGAAATACGGTGTGACTTGGCTTTGTTTTGTAACTGTTACAAGATGGTGAACCAAAATATTCTGTTTTTAATTATATTTAATTACGCAGTATTCTGCAACGACAACAACGCCCAATAAACGCGTTTATTTTGAAACTTATATGCTTTATTGAGTTTTGCACTACCGATGGGGCGCTGTCAAACGTAAACAAAGTCGAAAGAAGCAGGTAATATGCAAGGTAACTAACTTTGATCCTGTTACAGATTTCCAGTATTGAAACGGTTTAAAATACTGTTTAGGTTTTCAATAAAGCCGTGTATTTGTATAGATTTATACGTATTAAAAGTGTGTTTAAACTCACGATTTGTGGTTTTTGATACATATATAATAGTTACCCTTTTTTGTTAGTTCACAATTCTCTTTGATCACCGGAGTCAAGCAATAATGCGGGAATGCGGCCATAACCGGATGGGTGACCGGGTACGCGGTGTTCCTGGTTAGTGGTGCTCGGTGGTGAAAAGCGAACGGACCGAGCAGCAACCATCCAAGTTATGTAATGAATGTGTGTGATGGGAAGGATGGTCAGGTACAATAAGTCTGTAAGGCTGCAGTGCACCACCTAGGGGGCGATAGTCAGACCTAAGTGGGAAGAAGGCCGAAAAGAATAAAAAAAAAAAAACTCATCCGTGGACAGTCAGTGCCAACAGAATCGCTCTGATGGCGGCAAGACCAATAAAACCATTTCAGCTGTCCTATAAAAATATGTCAGTAATGAAAATGGATCCTAAACTATAAGAAATAAAAAAATAGTGATAAAGTAGATGCGAAGATTTTAGGGTTTTTAAGTAATTAGTCAAGTAAGATAAAGTGGTAATACTCAAAAATGACCATTCAAAAAAAAATAAAATAAATAAATATCACTGTAACCTGGGTTTTCTTTATCGATACATTGTACATCTTCTGTTAAAGTTTAGTTTAGTTTAAAGCAGATATAGAAGTTGTTTACTGTTATAGTTTATTTTAGCAACAACACACTCAACAATCAGGCAAAGCACAGTTTTTGTATGAGTTTAAGGAGAAAAATAGACACCAGCACCACTGTTTTGGTGTCCGAGTACATTGTCTAATTGCCACGGTTCGTGATTAGTGAAGAAAGCGCCATGTAAAACTTTTTATTTTGGAATGAGTAAAAAATTGTTTTTTGACTCTAAGCTCCAGTATTTTCCTTTTTCATACATTTTCTTACTTCCAGCCACAATTCCAACCATATTATTTTGATTACACACGTTTTTATTTAAGATGTTACTGGCTCTTCTGATTTCATAATAAACATCTTAATATAGGTAAAAGGGAAGACTTTTAAATAAAAATAATAGCAAAACACACAACTTTTCAAGCCACAGGGCTCAAAAACGCGTGTTAAACATAACGAAGTAAAAAAATTATATTTATATCCATTTCAATGGGTCAAACGCTTGTCCGATCACCCGTTTTCTTAGGTTGCGCCGCCTTTGACCACCAGAGGTCTCATTGACCTTTGAAAGTCGCCAATTCAATGTGACTAACGGTATTCATGCTCTAAGTTCTACGCGCGGCGGTAGCACGATGTCCACTTTTGCGTCTCATGTGTAACGGGACCAAATACTAAAAGCACAACAGATGTCTCAAGAACAGAATGATGTAGTTAAACAAATTTAAAAAGATAACAATAATTTATTATTTACTTAAATTCTGTTGTCACTCGTAAATAAATACGATTTTTTTTATTGATAAAAAATAAACCGCTTGCAAATGTGAACCAATAAAGTAATATGTCCAATTCAAATTTGTTAATTTTTGAAACATATTTTTATGGTTTTAATTTTAATAATTTTCTCCACTTGCTATGATCTTGTGCTGTAAGTATTAAGTTAAAGGTACTCTGCTGCCCGCGCACTCTGTGGCGCAAATTTATTATACCGGGCTGAGCTATATAAAGCTTGTAGCCATCCTTATAAGTTGCTACAAAAGATGTGCTTGGCCTACCTGCTGAGTAAATTAAATTAGATGGATGTCTTTGCGCTGATTGCTAACCTACATGCAAAATAAAGTCTCTTAGTAGATACACACTTTGTTATTCAGCTTACGCAATGTAAAAGCAACATTTAGTACCTACTTAACCCTTTTACATTTAGAAGTATTATTTGCTAACCTCTAATTCCTTTCCGTTTAACTCATTTATAATCAACACGGCAAAACATCCCCATTGTGAAATATTAAAGCATTTTATCTAGATTACTACCCCATCAGTCATCCTTTATTAATGGCACCTCTATTTATCACAACTATGATTTGGATAAATACGAATAATCTACTAATAATCTTTTCGTAAATATGTATTTTATACTGAAAAAGTATAAAATGATATAGCTAACGTTTGGTATTTATTTTTCCCAGATTTATTTACAAGTCATTAGAATAATCCTATAGTAAACATTTATTTTATTTGTGATGTGACAAAGTTGTCATAAAATAAGATTTTTTTCACGATTGTAAAAAATGCTGCTTTATAAATCGTTAATATGGAGGTGGTAAAGTACTCCCTTTTAGTAGGTACTGTATATGGGAAGTAATAAGAAAAGCAAACTTTTTTAACAGTTTGACGTGTTTTTCACACTCTAAATTAGTGTTTGGTTTTCACGCCTTTTTTCGCCCTTTTCGGGGTCTACCCACCCAAGTCCGACGACCGCTCCCCTAGGTGGTTTACCGCAGCCCGAAGGCTTATTGTACCTTGATCCTACTCCTTCCCATTCACACACCATTCATTCTACAACTAACTATTCCATAATATTTAGCGACCCAAAACGTGAAAGTTAAGCTTTTTAAAACAGCTCCGAATTGATCATGAAATGGTAATAAATGGTCACTAAGTGTGACAGGAATTGGTCATTCATACACCAACTTTTACAGTGTGTTTAAAATATTAAGGCCTTCAATTACGGGTTTAAATTATTTATACATGTCTCAAATAAAAATGATGAAATTGGCAACAAAATGGTCAACATTGGTCAGTATGGTTAATTAATTGGTCAGCAAGGTTAAGCGGAGTTCGGTTTTAAACAAAAGACATTTATAAAAATGAAAAAATTGTCAATACAAAGTTAAAAAATTTTAAAATCAAAAACCAAATTTGTAAAGCTAGTACCAATTAAACGCAGAATTGGTCATAGGTATTTAAGTAATATTTGGTTAAAAGCTACTGAAAATAAATATGTAAAGAATTTAAACATTAACGGGTCACTAATTTCTTACATAAATATTAATTAATCAATTTGAATTAACTTCTTTACTCCCATTTTACTGCTGACCAATTACTGTGACCTAATGACCAATCATGACCACCTCGTGACCAACTGTTACAGCCTTAAACGACCTCGAGAAGCGGCATGCGATGAGGTGCTAAATATATTTATGTAGCAATTAGTGAGCTTAAAAATTTTAGACTCTTTATATTTATTCCAGTACCTTTGACTCAAATATTAAAGACTCATGACCAACCCTATACTGCTGCCTAGCTACTCAGAATTTGCCCTTTAAGTTTAAAATTCTTCTTTTTGGACCGATCACAAATTTTTGACCGATCAAATTTTTCTGGTCCTCAATCTTGCTGACCAATTAAATTAATTGAATGCAGCGAGAATCTGAATTACCCTTGTATGGGCTTCGCGCAGGGTGCAAACGGTCATGCGCAATGAGATTTTACAGCCTGCTAGAAAATAATCGATAGCTGATCACAGGTTATCAACAGGACCGGCTTTAACACTTTGTATTGGTTTTATTTATAAAGATAATAGGCCAAGTAATTTTGTTTGTTGGATAACATAATTATACATTTTATTATAGGTTTATATTGGGTGTTTCTTACAGGTGGTTCCACCCTATAACTTTTTTAACTTTTCAGATAGAAACATGATATTTGGTATATCGTTATTTCACAAAATTTTGGATGGATTGGTCCATCCAATTGCTTTCTATTACTTCTGGTTTAACCAGAAATGACTGCTACTTTAAAATTTAAAATGGACTACCGGTATATTTTATCTTATTTCGATAGAATATGACATTCTGAATAAAATGTCACCTCATATGTCATTTTTTGACACTTCTGCTGTCAAAAATTTGATTGTTTAAATTTCAACCTAGAGTGCCATGATTAAAACGGTTTATTTTAAGTCAAGTAGCCATGAAAAAATGGAAATTACCCATCTTATGTTTTTCGATTTCTTAGCGGTCAAGGTGCAAAATCCTATTTATGAAACTTCTTTTTTTAATGGAATCGAGCGTGTCTCATTAGCATACCTTAAAAGAGCATTTATTTCAAAAATAAATTCATGAGGTTGTCATAAATCGATATTACCAAAAACCGCCTTAGGTAAATAACTTTCAGAATATCTATATAAATAATATTTTTGGTGAACTTTCCAGTATTAGTTGATATAGGTTTTAGGATATTGCTTGGGGTAAATAATTGTTTTTGGTGCACTATACACACTATTGATATCAAATTAAACCAATTTTTAAAAACACACTTAGTTAATTAGTAGCCCGTAAAATATGTTTGTCCATTTACCGTATAGGTACTACTTTTTACTTTTAATAAAAAAAAACACTTATCCGGTCAATAGCGCACAACCAGGCTCTTCTAATTTCATCGTTTATGGGGAAATTAAATGTTGTTTGATAACCCTCTGTTTTAATATAACTGGGGTAATTCGTTTTGCAGCCCGAAACGCAACACGTCTGTGGCATAATGTACGCCGTACGCACCAACTATACGCGCACATTTAAACGTCAAAAACAACGAATAACATCTTGGCACTGGTCCTATTTCTTTTAAATATAACAATAGAATTACTTATTTTTTTTTATATATAATAAATATACGCTACGATTTAACTTTTAAAAACAGAAAAAACCTTTTTAAGCAATCGTTTAAACTTGTTTCTGTTTACTTCTAAACTTTACTTGACATTCCTACTGTGCTGTGTTGCCAGATTTCTCCTTCACAGCTCGCATAGTTTGAAGGCGCACTCTGGGTTTCTCGTTCAATTACGTAGCTAAGAGCGTCACGGTCAGAACGCGGACGGAGGTTGCAGGTGCCAGTGTATTTTCCCAGTGCCTGTTCATCCACCCTCGACTTGTTAACTGCGCGAGGTCGTAAAAAACCGAAAAGATAACCTTGCCACCGGATCTAAATGTGGGTTGGCCTTACTAAATTCTCATCGTTTTATTGACTCTGTCTTTACCCTTAAACGACGTTGTTCTTCAGATTTACTTTTATATTAATTCTAAGTTTCTTACCAAGAATACCAAATTATTTAAATATATAACCCTAAACACCTATAATTCCAGCAATAAACTTATGCTGCATACGTTATTGCTGTGTTAATAGTAACAGTCAAGCTATCTAAAGGTAGATGTAGCAGCAAGATTATAAGACAGCTTTTGCGAAACAGAATTGTTCGTATTTTTGGAAATAAAGTATTGAATAATTCTTTAGAAACAAATACTAGGAAGCTAAATTTATTTCAATGAAATCATCTCATTAAATTTAAAGGACTTTGGTGTGCATATAATAAAATCTGTTTATACCATGACTGATGTTGCCACGCTCTAGGGCCAACACGTAGAGCTCTCTAAAATTATCAAATCTGTCTAGACACTTGAACTTTATGATGGAAAAATTACTGCAAGTTTGTATTTCCTAAAAATTATTTACAATTTGCATAATCCATTATGGCATTATAACCAGTGCTGACTTTTAAAACAGTAATTTCACAATAAAGGTATGATCACAGTTTAAAAATAAGCAGATAAATAAATTATTTTTATGTATAGGTAAAACAAATCTGACTGCTTTTTAATCTCAATTTTGATTTTAAGCATACTCCAGTGATGAAAGTAGAACATTATTTGTCAAAGTGCGTTTATTGTCTTTGTCATTTATCATGGGAGGTAATCGCAGGGTGCCAAGCATCGCCTTTTCGTTGATGTGCCAAGTTGTTTACAATTTCTGCATGTTAACTTTAATGTCTTTCTTTGGCTAACACCTGATTATACTATATGTACCAAGAATCGAATATTTTAACTTGACAACGTTGTCGCAGGCAGTCACGCCGAAGTGTTATTTGATATTGTGTCTTTGGATATTTTTAATGGCCAATTTGTTTGGACAGTTTGTTTACATTTGTTTGCTGATTTTGCATTTCACAGCACCTTTAAAGACAACGCGGTAATGCCACCACGGACGTTATTTTCCAAATAACCACTGCCAGGGGTAGGCAGAATAGTACACAGTGGTTTGCCAAGCCACATCTGGCAAGGGTGACAAGCGATGAATATTTTTTGCTTGCAATAAACCATTGTTCAGAAAACTGAAATAAATATGGGTCTTACTATACCTGGGTTGTCACCCTGTATACAGTTTATGCAGTACTGCAATAAAACCAACACCAATTTTTTTTTATCTGTACTATAGATAAACATTATTGTTTGTGTTTGTACTAGATACTGATGCACTTATACAGGGTTCCCCATATTAGGCTACGCATTTTAACATTTATTTATCGTGATCAAAAGCTCTAAATTCGTTAGATTTAATCCAAAATGCAGATTGCTGCTCTAAATTGCGACAAATTTTTCCAATTCCCATTTAGTTCTCGACATTTGTTAGAACGATAACTAGATTATATATTAATTTTTTTGGGTAAGACATAATTTTTAAAATATTGAAAAAGACATACTTGTTTTTTTAATTACAAAGTATTTAAAAAATTACTTTTGTCATGAATTTTTCAAAAACCTTAAGCGCTAAAGAATATAACCTTATTTTTGTTTTTAAAATTCTAAAAAATGGCCTGGCATATTGAGATATTTGCCATGCTATAAGAAATAGCCCGAGATCTAAGCTATTTTTAGGAATTTCCTTCTGTTCTGTCCTTAATGTTTCGAAACACCTAGCTCAGTATTATTAATAATTAATTTATTTGTCGTTTTTAACTTATTTGTTTTGGGTAGCGTAGTTTATTTTCACAGTTTGGACATATAATAATTATACAAATCAAGGAATATTATTTAGCTATTACAGGTATTAAATTAAAAAAAATACAAAATTTAGAATATTCAAAACTATACCTGTTGAGGAGAAACTTTAAATATATTTAGTTATTTATTGCAAAAATAAAAATAAACTACAATATATTTAGATTATTTAAATAAAAGTTAATCTAGAATTTTAAAACTATTAGATATTTACTTATGTATAAAAAATAGTCTGAGATCTGGGGATTTTTTCGCGGTTTCTTCTGTGAACCTTAATGTTTCATAGCACCTAGCTTAGTATTCTTAATAATTGATTTGTTTCCGTTTTAACTTATTTTTTGAGTAGTCTTTCTAAGTTTTAGTAAATTACTTATAAATACCGTAGGAAATAAAAGGAATGTTTGTATTTCGTACAAATATAAAAAATATGTTTCCCAGTAAGTGATGGGCAGAAAATATAGCTTTATCGACTCATCTCTTGTTTGTTCCCTTTAAAACCAGGTATCTTTTTACTGTGTACTGTTAAAAAGAGATGTTTGGTTTTTTTCATAAAAAATAGTCTGAAAGGATGAGGATTTTTTTCTGGATTTCTTCTGTTGTCATAATGTTTCATAATACCTAACTTAGTATTATTAATAATTGATTTGTTTCCGTTTTTAACTTAATTTTAAAGTAGTCTTTTTTTCACGAAAGTTGTAGTAAATTCTCATAAATATAATAGGAAATGAAAGGAATGTTTGTATTTCGTGCAAATATAAAAAAAATATTTTTTTCCAGTGGTGATGGGCTGAAATATAGCTTTATCGACTCATCTCTTGTTTGTTCCCTTTAAAATGGTATCTTTTACTGTGTACTGTTAAAAAGAAGTATTGTCTGTTCAAACCTAATATGCTGACATCCGAAATCTGTGCTTCCGCTGTGTACCAAGAATTAGGGGTGTTCCTGCATAAAAATAATAATAGACCAACTTCTAAATTAAATTTCACGCATTAAATAAGTGTTTTCAGGTATAATTTATCAAATTATTAACTCAAAATGTATTCAAAATTAGTTTTATTTATAACAAAGCCCATAATATCATACACTTATCGATCTTAAGAGACTGTGTATGCTCGATAATACAATAGAAATTTTAGCTCCTTTGTGATATTATTATCCTGCCCATTATACCTATTATTTTAATATTGATTAGCTGTCAGCTGGCCAGGATTGATTGATACGCCCAGTATATTATAATGTGGGGATGTAGTGCATGATGTAGAGGAAGCAATTCACAAATTGTCTTGTTTAAGCGACATCTGCACCGGTACACATTATGCAGGATGGTAAATAGATATTAAGTGTGAGTTGGAGTTACAGGGTGTTTTAATTTAACAGTCTATACCTTTTTCAAATTTCAAGTGATTTTAAAATTATATTTTGTCACTTATGACAGATTTTTTTGGTTTTAAGCTGCTTGCGACTAATTCTTCAAATGTTGCTACGACTACGTTATGCAGAGAGTTTTTAAATAAAAGAGTAATTTACACGGTGTTTCAAAATTAAAATTGTTGCCAAAAGTAGGAAGTATAATATTTTTGAAAAGCTCAAAAGAATCTAATAAATATAAATACAAATATACAGGGTGTTCCATAAGAAAAAACATTGGTTGGGTAATTTTCTCAAAAACGTCTCAACATAAAAGACAGCTAATTACATCACAAGATTCTACCAAAAACTACATAATTAACCTAATTAAAGTTTTTTTGCAATATATTAGCAAAGCATAGCATAGCAATAAAGTTGTAAAAATTGGAAAAAATCTGAAAATCACCCTGTAGCTCCGAGATGAATCACTATTGTTGTTTTTTCAAAAAAGAGATCGAGAGTCCTATATTAGATTTTTGATATTCCTTATGGTTTTCGAGATACCCTGTAAAACCATCGAAAATGTAACACCCTGTAGAGTATGGTCGATAAAATATGTACAGAATAAAGAATTTTTATTTTTAATTTTAATAAAATGTTTAGGCATTTTACACAAATCAACAGCTTAACTTGTTCTTTTTGTTAAGCGCGCTCGTGGCTGTATCGGTACCATCGCCGGCGCCGTAATAGCGATCACCAACGTCAAACAACGTCAAGCGCGATTATAACTTGGTTAGGGGTGACCGGTGCTCAATTTACAAAACCTATACCAGTTCAGTCAGAACGGTGACTGAACTCGAGTAGTCTTTGTTTACAAAAAACAGTTACAAGGTCTTTTTTTGGACAAACCACGAAGGCTAAGAGCCTAAATACTAACGAACCGTGGGTGTTTTAAGTGAGGTAAGAGGGAAGGTGACCGGTTGCCAACTGGTCTGGCTGACTAGTTTTGTGATTTCTACGAACTGACCTAGTATTTCAAATAGTTTCACACAAAAATATGGTTTAAATTGGCTTAAAAAAACGCCCTTTGGTTTTTACCGCAAATAGCCCAGTATATTTATAATATAATTTCTTACAAAGAACACCAACTGGCTGAAAATTCGCAAAAAAATATATTTTATCAAATCGAAATGCGTTACTCGGAACAGAAAACTCACGTATCTTTCTTGTCTTGCCCTTTTTTTCTTTTCTCCCCTTTCCTAAATATGATTTACACGACGCCAGATGTGCTAAATGATCCCGATTTTGAAACTTTGGCCCAAACCCGCGTTCAAAGCTCATGCCTTATGCCTCCTTCATCCCAAAACGGCTGTTTCTGTGATTAGATTATCATTTAGTATCGTTTTCCGAATATTTTTGTTTTGCACTTCTGCATAACCAGCTGTATAAAAATTTTAGTAGGACCGTATTTAGTTTAATTGTAGGGGACTGCAGCCATAAACAAACCTGTTTTTTATGTTTAGGCAACTCACACGACAAGTAATTTTATTAGCCTGACACATAAGGATTTTATAGAAATATTCATATTAGCGCAATTCTATTGATTGATTGGCTTTTGTGTCAGACTAATGACACTGTGAAACTAGTTGCTTGAGTCAATCATGTAAGTTACGTAGCATTAGTGTGTAAATTGCAACGACGTATGGACCAGGTTGTTTACGTTTGAGCTGTTGTCATCAATACATCACAGTAAAAGCACTAAAATGCGGTTTGCCAAATTTAATTTTTTCACTCTAAACTTACTAACCACAAGTAGTTGTTGGATAAGCCTCTATATTAAAGAATTTTGTAATATAACTTTTAAATAAACAATACATATATTTTCAACATTTTTAGATATCACTAGCTGACCCGGCAAACGTTGTTTTGCCATATAAATAATCTTTAAGATGTTAGGGGTGGACAACCCTTATCACTAAGGGATATGAAAAATAAATGTTGGCCGATTCTCAGACCTACTTAATATGCTCACAAAATTTCATGAGAATCGGTCAAGCCGTTTCGGAGGAGTACGGGAACGAACATTGTGACACGAGAATTTTATATACAAGATAAAAAAATATGTTCAAATATTAAGGGTTATTATATTTTTAAAAAAAAGCAAAATTGTCAAAATACGTGATTATTTGTTAATCCCGGCAACGCCGCCCAGGGATTTTACTCTATCGTAAATAAAACATGAATAAACTCTTCCTAAACGCTTGTGGGTGACGCCCCCTTTGCTTTGTGATTTCTGTTGGTTTCTATCATTTGACAATTTGGAAAGCCAAAAGTGATCAAATAAAGCTTATAAAACGGTTTTTGTGTATTTTCTGGTGTTTGTTGGTGATTAGAAAGTGTTTTTAAAAACAATATGGGTAGGCAGTGATTTGTTTGTAGAAGGGTAGACTATTCATTTCCGCACCTCCCTTTTCACAGGTAAATAGAAACTAACGTCGTTGGGTGCATACTATCGACCAAGGTCAAAAAGTTAGTCCGCCATTTTCATTTCCCGCTTTCCTTGCCCCCTTTGCCTATTAGGATTGTTGGCTTAATGTTTCTCATAAAATTATGAATGAATCGCTGTGTCCATATGTCGTTGGTAAATTGCCTTAATGTTGTAATGAAACCGTTACCAGTGCGCGACTAGCCTTTAGTTTTTGTGGTTTATAGAGTATATTTGCCGAAAAACACTAATATACTTTAAATGTTCAATAATTTTGGGAGGGGCTTATCGCCGCGTCGGGGGCTAAGTCCCCCAAAGCCCCCGTACTTGCGCCCCTGACCGTACGGTAACTCTGTCCGTATTTTTGTATTATATTTAATTTAAATTAAATATATGTAAAATCAATAAAATATACATCCATTACTTTAAAGTTTTTAAAAAAGGGAAAAGCAATATAAAAGCAGAAACCTAAAACATAATTGTAGTAATTAAAAAAACTAAACCACATTTTTGGAAATACACCCTGTTAAACTATAATATAAAATAAAAAAGAATATATTTCCAACAAGTCCAAAAATTTAGAGATCCTTTTAACTTATACATACTGCATAAGCAATAGGTTTTGGTATATCGGCCAGTAATAGAACAACAATACAAGCACTATTAGTCACGCATGTTTACATGCCGGTATTTAGTCAGATGGTCTCTTTTCCTGACATTGCCTATGTGTAATGTTATTTAGCTCAACCGGTATATGGATCCAAACAAACCGGGTCAATTCTACAGGGTGTCTCTAAAAGGTCTGTACAAAATGCTACCACAAATTTCTTGAACCAAAATACAACAATTCAACGAAATTTACTTAGTCGAAAAGTTGATCGTTTGCAAGATACATATTACCAAATTTTTTATTTTATTTTATTTATTTTTAAATATTTTACTTATTATAATAAATGTCTCCACAAGATGTAGTATTTAAAGGTTTTTCATAGTGGGAAATCAAAAACGCTAGTGTTTTTGTCCTAAAATGTAGAGGGAGCCATCTGCATTCATTTACGTATATAGTATGGAAGGTGGAGGGGAGGATAACCATCTTTTATGGCAGACAAGTTTAAAAAGTGGCCATAGGAATGTAGCAAATTGGGATGGCGCCACCGTAGCTAGTGGAGGGATTTTGGTATTTCTTTCCTTTTTTATTTTGTATCTATCTGTTCTTTTTCATTTTGTATCTCACTCTAATAATTCATGCTAATTGGTTAAAAATCTCCTCTGGCTACTGTGGCGCCACCTTAAGTTGCTCCTTTCGACAGACACTTTTTAAAACATTCAGATGGTTATCCTCCCCTCCACCATCCATAGTATATAGGTTCAAGGTGTCGTGACATTTTTTGTGACGGTTTATTTTAATTTTAGTAGAGAATTTTTTTGCTTCCATATTTTTTGCACAAAAAAGGTATACGGTATTTCAAGAAAGACTTTTTCTACAACACATAATAAATTCATAATGTTCTCATAAATCGATATTATTATTTAGTATAATGGTTAGTTTAGAATCACTTTATTAAGTGCTTTTTAAATACAAATCTTTCCAAAAATACCACCTATATGGTAGCAAGTTATTTGAAATAAAATGCCCCCAGTCCCCCCTTATGGCCGCCCCTGCCTTCGTTCCATTAAAAAAATGAGTTATGACCATTAATAAGATTTTGCAAACTTTGAATCGCCCAGACAAGTCGTACAAAACAAAAGGCGATTAATTTTATTTTTCCATGGCTACCTGACTTAAAATAAACCGTTTTAGCTTAATCATGGCATCCGGATTGGAATTTAAAAAATAAACTTTTGACAGCCGAAATGTCAAACAATTACATGTAAGGTGTCATTGTATTTAGAATGTTATATTATATCGGAATAAGATAAAAGATACCGGTGGTGTCATTTAAAATTTGAAAGTAGCAGTTATTTCCTATTGAATTAAAAAGGGTATCGCGGGGAACCACCTGTGTGAAACACCCGATATATCAGTAAATTGTATTCTCGCCAGTTTTATAAAGCCATGGAAAAAAAAATTTAATTCTAAATTTTGAAAAATATTACAATTTTTTGGTATATTTATACAAGGTGCGTCAATGATTTTGAGGTTATTTTTTTAAATTTTAATATATCCTTGACCATATTTTTGGGCAACCCTATGGCAATACCTTTGTTTAAATACTATATTTAACATAAAAAGTTAATATCCGGTAAACGAATAGGTAAAGGTGGTTTTTTAAATTTGCACTATTAAAAAGTTTATTTTTATAATAGTAATTTTTTCGTAGAATTTCATTATTCTAGCACTGTTTGTTTTTGAGATATAAAATAAAACTGTTATTTTTTGCCATTTTTCTATATCGATATCTTCTTAATGGTTGGCTGTTAGTTTAAATAAGGTAGTACCTTGTAATTTTTTTCGCATTTGTTTAGAAACTCGTACAATTTATTTATACATGTCCAGTCAAAAAATGTTTTAACAAATACAAATATCTATATATGCTTATTAAAATGGAATTATTCCCGAATTATTCCCTTAAGGTTTAAATTTAAAAACGTATTAGCATGTTACATTTTGCCTTTTGTTTTATATTGTGAGTATTTATTTGACGTGATAAAATAAACGTAAATGAAATAAAGTGAAATATTTAGTAAACTCAATATCAATTTTCGAATATAAAATTTGCATTCAGTATTGTAACTTCAAAACCAAATTAGCATATAACAAGATTTAAAATATATTTTAAAATATTTTAAAAATATAATGAAATAATAAATAAATAGGATTCAAATAAGAATTAAAGATTATTTTTGAAAAACCTGTAATTAAATAAAAATATTTTAAATGATATTTGCAAATTATTTTATGAAGTAAAAGTATTTCTTAAATAAGGAAAAACAATAATATTTTCTTTTCTGTATTATACAGTGCATACCTTTAAAGAGCTAAAACTTTAGAAAATAAAGTGAATGCGTAATTACTGTATTTGAAGATATTATGCTCTATATTGGTTGAGCGGATTCATTTATTGGAAAAAATTGGAAAGAATGGGACCGCTTCGGTCCTAGTCTCGGGGTATATGAGCTGACCCTGTTCAGCCCTATTGACCCCTATGAACTGGCCGGTCGCCTGAAACAAAATAAAGAAAACCCCCAAAATCCCCAAAAATCTTATTTAAAACGACGTTTCGGTGGCAGGTTAAAGAATAAAAATAAAAAATTTACTAATATTTAAAATTTTAGGCTTCTTTAGTATCACAAACTGAAAATAGTTTAACATTTGTCTCATGAGTAGGGGTAAATAAGGCTAAACGGGGTCAGCTCGTATACCCTGGGACTAGGACCGAAGCGGTCCCATTATTTCCAGTTTTTTGGCATGTACCCAACGAAAAGACCATTCAATTACAGTATTTAAAGTGAAATTGACACATGAAAATATCAAGAGGGCAGCTGGGTGCCATCTTGGACACGAGCGCGAATTTCTTAAAATATCTGCAATGTGGATTTATTTAAAAACTACTGAACCTTTCGCTCCCAAATGTCGACATAATCTTTTTAAATATATTTTTAAACAATTAGTTGAAGTTTTTTTGCGATAATTCTTTGCTTTTTAAGGCCGTGTTTCCACGGGCCACTTTTTAAATACGATATGGACCACAAAAGTGTTTCCATAGTAGCCAATCCTACCACAAAAATTTTAGCATTGTTGAAAAAGGAACTACAAGCTGGCGACAGTTACAACTAGTTTTTGTGGCCCATATCAACTTCAAAAAGTGGCCCGTTGAAACAGGGTCTAATAAATAATTTAAGGTCTAAATTTGGGGCCCAAAATCGATTTTTGTGTTGTCTTAAAAACCATTTTGTCATTTTTTTGCTTATTTCTACGAATAATGTATAGATAATACATTTTTAAAAGAAAGTCCGTTTGGTTTTTTTATTTTAGATAATTCAGTCCAGAGGTATAGTGGTCACCACCTTTTTTAGAAAAGCTCCTCGGCTACAGAGGCTTTTAAAATATTTTTTTCTGACAAATTTAATATGTTTAGATATTTTTAAAAGAATACAAAATATATGTAACACATTTCAAATTAATAAATGAAAAGAGCTTATAAAAAAAATCTCGAATGGGCTTTTTTTTTGGTCTTTTAAGTGGATAGAAGCCCTTAAAATATACCCCTTAAAAGGGAAGTGTAATATTTAATAGTTTACTGCCAAGAGCACAACCATTTTGTTACAATGACGAAACATGTGTTTTTTTTGACAAGTTGCACTGTTGATGTTTTGTACCGAAAGCGCTCTTCTACGCATTTTAGTAAATTTGGCACGAAATACAACACTTTCATTTCTTCTTTCTATAATTTCACATGCACACAGCCATACTCTTTCCATGTAGAATATGTAGCCAATATTATGGACGGTGGAGGCAAGAACCACACACTTATATTACATGGCCTTTTGACCCAAAAAGTGTTCACAAAATAGCGTTAAATAAAGGGGTCAGAATGGCGCTAGTGTGGAGGAAGGCATAATTTGAATTTAACTGTTTTAGATGACTTGAAGTTTGCTAATTAGAAGTTATAAAACTTTCTATTGAACTATTAATTTTTTAAATAATTTTAATATTTAAATTTATTAATTCATTTTAATTTGACTTTCTAGGTCTCCTCCACTATTGCCGACTATTAAAAAAACGGTCCTCTGGAACATTAACCCCATCTTTATTCAAGGCTATTCAAGAGAAACTTTTTGTAACACAGAGTGTGTGCTTCTTACCTTTACCCTCTATAGTCAATACCTTTAAGTAGTATAAAATGGCTCTATCATAGAAAAGGGAACCAATAACCTAATTGCTCTTAAAGTGTGCATGGAAGATATAAGCTAACAAATAAATTTTTATCTTTGTAATTGGTATGCTTCTTTGATTGAATTTACTGAATTTTTTATATCTTTTATTTTATGATTTTCTACATACAGACTGTCCACGGATGAGGGTTTACAAAAAGACAAATGGACCAATTTCATTTTTCGAAAAGTCATTCTTTATTAAAATTATTGCTTATGCAAAAAATAATTTACGAAGAGGAAATGTTAATGTTGTGTACAGATTAGATTAGATTAGATTGGGAGGTGGATTGCATATCCTCTAGCACTGCAACCTGCTCAGGTTTATTGTGTGTCCTCCGTCCATAGGTTAGAGCACGCTATCCAAGCCGGTCTGTTTAATCAGACTCCACAAGCTTGAAACTGGCCCCTTGGTATATTTTGCCGCTTTAGGTTTTTCTTCACCCAGCCTTGCAAACCGCAGACGACAAAGGGCTTCGCAGTAGCACCATACGTGTTCTGCGGTTTCTTCCTCCTCCTGGCAGAACCTACATAGGTTTTCTTCTGCCAGGCCCATAGTTTCCAGGTGTTTATTCAGTCTGCAATGACCTGTCAGTTGACCCACTATTATTCTTACTGCCTTCCGGTTATAATTCAGAAGGTCTTTTGTAAATTCTGGCGAGTAAGCCTTGATGAACACTTTCGCCTGACGCTGTCCTGGTGTTCTCATCCACCAGTCTTGTGATTCCCTCATAATCCATGATCTAATGGATGACCTTACCTGGCATGATGGAATACCACAGTAGGGCTGGGGACCTACCATTGTCCTGCCAGCCCCTCCTTTGCCAATTTATCAGCTTCTTCATTGCCTTCGTGGCCTTCGTGTCCTGGTACCCAGGCAATGGTTAGCTTGTTGGACGCACCCACCTCTTCCAGGGCAATTACGCAGTCCCGCACCAGCTTGGAGCTGATTTTGCATGAACTGAGTGCCCTGATGGCTGCCTGGCTGTCCGAATAGATTACTATGGTTTTATCCTCATAGCTCCTTCTGATGATTTCCTAGCACATTGTTCTATGGCTACAATTTCGGCCTGGAACACAGTAGGGTATTGTCCGAGACCCAAGTTTATTTTCGTCCTTGGTTTGTCCCCATATATACCTGCTCCAACTCCTTGGTCTGTTTTGGAGCCGTCTGTATACCAGATTAGGTCGGCTTTAATGGGAGGCCCTGCCACCCAGTCCTTTCTGTCTGGTATTAAAGTTTGAAAACCTTTGTTTAGCCAGTAGCTTGGTACCATTTTGTCTGAAGGCATCTCACACACTGAGTTGACTTCTTGGTCCTCCTTGAATCTCCATTGTATGGCCCTTTCCTGTCTTATGATAGGACTCTGGCCTTGTTTGAGACGGTATTGTACCGCTTTCACTTCACCCTGTATGTAGATGTGAAGTGGCGGTAGATTGAGCAGCACTTCCAGTGCTGCAGTAGGGGTTGATTTCATGGCCCCCGTAATACATAGACAAGCGAGTCTCTGTATACTTTGTAATTGCCTTATTGCCGTCTTTTGTAGCGTCTTTGCACCCCAGGCAATTGACCCGTAGGTTATCATTGGTCTGACGACCATTTTGTATAACCAAAGGTTCATCTTCGGACTGAGTCCCCAATTCTTTCCGCAAAGTCTTCGGCATCTACCCAGGGTAGTTCTTGCCTTCTGAGTGACTTTGCTTAAGTGTGGTCCCCAGGTTAGTTTTTGGTCAAAGATGACTCCTAGATATTTAACCTCTTTTGAAAAGGGGATTTCCACTCCGTTGAGCCTGGAAGGTCTTAGTCCTTCAAGCGCTCTTCTTTTGTGAAAGGGACTGTTATTGTTTTATGAGGGTTGACTGAGAGTCCCTCCTGTTTGCACCATTTGTCAACGATGTCTACGGCGTTCTGCATTCTGCCTGATATGTGCTCTAGGTGACCCCCATTGACTACAATGACGAGGTCATCAGCATAACCCAGGCAGTTGTACCTTTCACCAGTCAATTTGTCGAGAAGTTCATCTACCAGGACTGCCCAATATAATGGCGATAGAACGCCTCCTTGTGGACAGCCCCTCCCCACTTTAGCCTCCATTGTTACTGTGCCTAAGGTGGATCTTATGACCCTGTTTCTCAGGCTGGCTTCGATCCAGTTGCAGATCGTGTCGGGGATTCCTTTTTTCCTTAGCGCGTTCATTAGTGAGAAAGTTGGTACGTTGTTGAACGCGCCTTCTATATCCAAGAATGTTGCCAACGCCACCTCTTTGTCGTCAATCGACTTTGCCAGGAGTCTGTTTAGATCGTCTAGTGCTAGATCCACAGACATTCCTGGTTGGTATGCGTATTGGCGCTTGTTCAGAGGATTCCTATGAAGGGTGCTTCCTCTGATGTATCTATCCACTATTTTTTCCAATGCTTTCAGCAGGAATGAGGATAGACTGATTGGTCTGTATGACTTAGGCGTCCTTTCTAGGGATTTGCCTACCTTGGGTAGGTAGATCACCCTTGCCTTCTGCCATAATTTGGGTATGTAGCCCCAGGCTACACATGCTCTGAAGATTGTGCATAAGTGTGGCATTAGGATGTCCTGCCCTTTTTGCAACAATACTGGAAAGATTCCATCCAGGCCTGGCGATTTGAACGGCTGGAATTCGCCTAAGGCCCATCTGATGGAATTGTAGCTTACCACCTCAGCTGCTTTTTTCCAATCCACTTTCTTCGGGCGTTTTGGCCTATCAGTGGGTTGGGTTAGCCTTGTTGAGTTGGTGATTATTGACGAGCCCGGGAAATGTGTGCTTATTAGCAGCTCCAGGCTCTCCTCCGTTGTGCTCACGTATGAGCCATCTGACCTCTTTAGCATGCCGGGTTCTTGATCAGAACCCTCTTTTGCCATGATTCTGTGCACTCTAGCGCACACGGGAGTTTCTGAAATCTCCTCGCAGAATTGTTCCCAGGACTTCCTTTTTGCCCTGCGAATCTCTTTGTTGTACTGCGTGAGTTTCGCTTTGTACGAGTTCCAATCATGGTTGACTTTGGCCTTGTTAAATAGTTGTGTACAGGGTTCGCCAAAACTTAAAAACATAATTTACCCTTATTTTTAATTTTTATGCAGAATGCCATTAGAAGAATTTATTAAGAATAAAATTTGCAATTGATAAAAACAATAATACAAAATTTTATTGAACTCCATAATTTGGCGAAAATGCCTTGATTATATTCGTTTACAGCTAAAGAATTGTGTTGTGTAGGAATTTAAAAGAAACAGGTGTTTAAAAAGCAAATTATAGCAGTTTTTTAGGTATTTTTTATAAAAATTAATAAAAATAATCAATTTTAATTTATAATCTTCATAATCAGTTTCATAAAACTGTTTGATACTGCTGTAACATTAATAAAGTCATTAAAAATGCAATTTTTAATACATTTTCCAAATAATATTTTGTGTGTTTGTGTGAAAAATAAGGGCGGATTTCCTCTTAAAGAAAATTCATGTTTTTCAAGTTTCTGCGAACCCTGTATACAAAATTAACTTATCTTCATTCATTTCATTTATCTCTTCGTAAAACATATTTTTTTGCAAGCAAAATTTTAATTAAGTAACCCCCTCTGTATACAGTGTTTTTACTTGTGGCATATGGGAAACTTTTTTATTATTAATTGTTCGATAAAAGTTATTCTTTATAAAAGTTCTGCATTGTCTAAAACCTAGAATGCAATCATCAGATATCAAATTGTGTCAGTCATGTACGGTAGGTTTGGCCAAAAATGTAATTTTTGTTCAAGAGTAAAGTACCTGTACTTTTGCTAATATCGCAAATTGTTATTAAGAAAAGATGTTTCGATTTAAAAATTACTTTCAAATATGCAATTTTGTTTATTTAAAAAAAAAAAAAATTTTTTTGCGAAAACGGTAACAATTTAGGTTTGTACATTAGTGCACTATATTTCATGATTATAAATGTCATAGGACAGTTTTAAATAATTTTTTTAAATTAATCGTTACTAAAACAAGAAAAATGTTCGGTGCACTAATGTACAAACCTAAATTTTCTTAATTTTCGCAAAAAAATGTTTTTTTGGAAAACAACAAAATTGCATATTTGGAAGTAATTTTTAATCCTAAACATCTTTTCTTCTTTATAACAATTTGCAATATTAGCAAAAATACAGGTACTTTACTCTTAACCAAAAATTAAATTTTTGGCCAAGCCTTATACATGACTGACACAATTTAATATCTGATGATTGAATTTTAGGTTTAGGACCATGCAGAACTTCTTATAAGGAATAACGGGTTTTCGTAAAATTAATAGAGACATTTTGCACCTCTTAAAATAACAGACGTTTTTTGACCTCCTTATGGTTATCGTTATTAAACATAACGATTACGGCAGCAGTTTAAGACAGAGATTTTGCAGCCTCTTTTAAGAAATTTATCTTGCGTCTGCGCTTTCGACACATAACCTTAGTTTTGCCTGTTGTCGCCGATTTTAAAGTTAACGAAAAATCAGTATTTACTTTTATTCTTCATAAGATATAAATTGATATTTAAATATATGCAAACACTTCTGTTGATTTCGTTTTTTTAAGTAGATGCAAACAATACAGTATAAGCAAAACACAAAAAGTAAGGTTAAGTTTGTTAATAGAATAAAAAGCAAGTGTGCCAGATTGTAACATCTAAATTAATTACTGATTTAGAATATCCGTAAAAGTGCAGTCCGTTTGAATTTCTTAACACTATTTGATTTTTATTACTGCTATAGATTTTCGCTAATTAGAGCCTTTGTATAAATGATATTTTAAGTAATACGGCAATAAAATTTTAACCTTTTAAATAATTCATATTAAAATTTCTACAATCCGGCAACCACGCAGTTCAACAATAACGATAACGATAAGCTCTTCGGTATTCATCCGTAATTAAAGGAGTCCGGTATGGTTAATAACGATACTGATCATGTTTGCGTTACTGCGCAGTCTCAGAATAACGTTAACCACAACGGAATTGCAAAATAAGGGGTGCAAAATGTCTCTAATAATAAAAAAGTTTTCCATTTGCCGCCAACTTACGTAGACTGTATTTCCCTCTTTTTAAATTAAATTTATTGTCGGGTTTTAAATATGCATTTCTATTTTGCTATGTAAGTTTAAAATTTAATTATCATTACTAGTATTAAAATAACCCATGATTTTATTTTTCAAAACAATAATGTTGGAGAGAATAACAAAATTAATAATTAATTATAATGTATTTGAAAGGTTTTATATTTAATAATACAAATTATTAAAATATTTTAAATATAATTAGTAGAGGTCAATATATTAATTGGTATAATTTTAATAATAAAAAGGGCATTTTAAAATATATTTTGTTCGCGGGGACGTTCAAAAACAACCTATAGACCTATCTAACAGGCTGTCAAAAGAGATCCAAAATGGCCGTAAAAATCACTGTGGTAAAATTAATAATCCGATAAAAAATTTAAGAACACAATCAACCAATCAAATACTACCAAAAAGGGTAATTTTAATTTATGGTACACAATCTCTAATAAGGAATGAGAAGTCATTTGAAAATGTTTGTCCTACAGCGACCATTTTTAAAGAGCGGGATCACGTGTTTTAGATAGCCGAATTAATAAATAAGCACATTTAGTAAAAGTCAAAAAGTACTCTCCAAACTTTAAGGGATGATTTCTTGCAGGAGCAGTCATAAAGGGGGCCATGGCCCCCTCCTCCCTTTCATGCCACATCCTTTGTAACCGATTAATGTTTTTTACCTAAATACACCTAATTGCAAATATGGACATTTATTGATGATATGCCCCTCCCCCTCGGAAGGTTGATATAACCGCCCCTGCTTCCTTGCATGAAAGAAAATATGGCCAAAGCTCTTTTAATTTAAAAATACACTTCTGGACAAAAAACTGAACAAACAAAATTTTGTTCAGATTTATTCTTAAATAAGTTTTTTTGATTTTTGACAGATTTTAATGATTTTTTGCTCTAGAAAAAAGCTCCTTCTATGAAAATTATTTTTTAATTTGGAGATTGTAAATGCTTTAGAAGGTTTAAGTGAAAGACAGGGGAAAGCCAAATGTTTTGCCAAAATTTTTAAACACTTTGTGGAATAATTTAACGTCAAAATTGTTTTACCAGTGTATAGGGCTTTAAAGCCCCATCTTTTCCTAACATTTTCTTTTTTTTTTTGATTTATATCAGTATCTCTATTCAAAAAGGAAATACAATTTTTTAAAGAAAACAATGCAATTTTATTATGGTGGTCGTAATATACGCTATATTCCGAACATAGCTACGCGCGAACGAAGCTAAATTTACTACAATATCCCTGTATACGTACAGGGTTATTCATTTTAACGTAAGCAGAGCCTTATTTTTAAACTACCCTGTAATTTAAAAAAGACGAATATAGCTGTTTTGTGTATTTTTTTCCGTAGAATTCAATAATCAAATCAGAAAAATAATTTGAAACAAAAGAGTTACAGCACAAGTGACATATTTTTTAAATGGAATACCCTTTATATTTTTATGTCAATAGATAGAAATTTTTACAGGAAATTAGGTGATAAAGGATTTTCTGTGTTTATTTCCTGCGGTTCTGATGTAATTGTTTAAAAACTGCATGATACTATCGGGATAGTTTCACCTGAAAAAACCCGGCTGCCACAAGTCACAGGTGCTTATTTCTCAAAGTTATGGTGACCTAGAGTCAAAGTCAATAATTTTAAAAATAAGTTTATTACTATTTGGAGTAGTTTTACTCGTATAATTAGGTTTTAAATAGAAGAACGGCTTCAAATTATATCTCTGATAAAAACTTCATTATAAAACTACTCCAAGAGTAATAAACGTATTTTCAAAATTCCTGACTCTTTTGTTTTTGTTCTAAATGTTTTTTTCTACTAGCGTGTGAAAAGAAGCACTTTTCCGCACGCAATTTAGTTTGAAAAGTGTCACTTTTCCGCACTAGTGCGAAAAAGTAAACCCTTGCAAATTTTCCACTTAAACAGGCACTTAAAATGTTTTTAATTCTGAGGTTTAACTTAGTATAATTTTATTATTGGCATAGTATTCTTTTATTTGTACAAATTAGGTGTGAAAATCTACGAAATATTCACTAAAAATTCATATTGTTTTAAAAACATTGTTTAAAAATCCTGGTATATATTAAATTTGCTTGTCAGACTTTTAGTTTTGACAGGTGCCGAGGTCCGTGTTATAAAAGATCAAAGTCATTAAAGTCATCGATAATTAAAAGTGTCTTTAGTACATTCTGATCAGTATCGTCGATTTTGAATAAAAACGTTTCCCATTGAGTCTGCTGACGAGGAATAACCTGAATCCATTCTAAAAGCAGCCGAAATAGCAAATTTAGATTTGTTGCCGTCCAAGTCGAAGCACAGGTACGAGAAAGAATATACAGCATTTACAAGCTGGTGTGGCGAGAAAAATCAAAAGTATGAAAGAAGAAGTTTTTATGGCATATTTCGCGGAACTTGCTAAAACATGTAAGCCCAATGGGTCAAGGTATTTCATGTTAAAAAGTGTCATTAAGATCGAAAAGAACATGGATTTATGCAAATATTTCAAGTTACATCATTTTTGAAAAAGCAAAATGTGGGATTTAGACCCAAGAATGCCAAAATTTTCTCGAAAGATGAAAAAGCAAAATTTATTAATGATGCTTTAAATGATGCCTATCTAGCGATGAAGGTAGCTACAATTTTCGGACTAGCTGGTGCGTGTCGTCGAGAAGAATTGATGAAAAATAGCATTGATGATATTGACGATATGGGGAATCTTTTAATTGTAAATATTCCAGACTTCAAAAACCATTGTAGCTCAAGTTTTGCCATTTCCGAGGAAATTGAAAATTTAAAATATCAGCTTTGTATAGAAAGTATTTCAGTTTACGAAAGCCCGAAACACCCCATAGAAGATTTTTTTGTTAATTACAAAAAAATTGCTTGTACTGTCCAGTGCATAGGAATAAATTTTTTGGGAAGATGCCCTCTGAAATAGCTGCCTATTTACGTCTTCCAAACCCAAAACTTTACACAAGACGTAGCTTTCGCCGTTCCTCAGCTACAATGTTTTCTAATTCTAGCGAAGGCATAACGAATATTAAAAAGACTTGGAGGTTAGAATTCATCATCTGTTGCAGAAGGCTACCTAGAAGGCTCTACAAGTTTCAAGACGGACTTATCAAACAAAATAATATCCCAAAATTCATCTACCTTTGAACTAAGCAAAACGCACTCAAGGCCCATTGTACCGTCTTTTAGCAAGCAACAATGTCTCTCTGTTACCTGTATCGACGACCGGTTCAATTGCACCTCAACGGCAATCTCCAACTCCGCAATTTACTCACAACAACTTGCCTCTGCGATTCATTTGCAAAATGCCACCAACTGTTCTTTTACGATAAGTGTTGTTAATAATAATAAGCAGTAATGGTAAAAATAAATATTAAAAAATGGTTGTTTAGTTTGACTATTTCCACACACTTGTACAGAAAATAGCGTTCCTAACACGTGCCAAAAGTACCTTTTCCGCACTTGACTGCTTTAGCGAACTCCGCTACGCGTCTTTCAGTCAGCTGCAGTCGCGTGCGAAAAAGTGGCACTTTTAGCATTAGTAAGGAAATATACTATTTTCTGATTAGATTATTGAATTCTACGGAAAAAATACACAAAATGGCTATATTCGTTTTTGTAAAAAGTATAAGGCTGTATATTTACGAAATAAAATAAATAAAGCTATAACATCTATCAGTTCACACACCTGCTCATTGAAAACAATTTTGCTAAACTCATAACTTTTATATCCCTTTCGAGAAATGACTAATAGCCCCTAAATACGCCCCTGGAGTCCTATATTGGCCTTGTTTTGATTTACGGGGGCCAATCGAGACCTTCTGCTCCCAAAATGAACACGTCCATATTTTTTCGCACATGTCGGTATGGCAGGTCTCTGCTGTTAATATTTCCCAATTGTAGGTGATAATATTTTCCGGTCGGTACGAGAAACAATAAAATGATTGATATCGGGAAATTGGGGCGAAGGGAATAAAAATTAAAAAACTTTTATTAGACTATTCTGGTGTAAATAATTTGATACAATTTATATTTGTGATGTCAGTTTTATATAAATATTTTTACGGAAGTTATAAATGCAGTGATGAATTAAAAAACTTTATAAACAAACCTTAATTTTTCAATTATAATTTACAACTTAATTTTTTTGTTACACAACTTTTTTATCTCATTTTGAATATACACTGAACCACAATATTAACGCACAACCTGAAATTTGCCCTACTTTTGTTGTTCTATATTTTTCGAACCTATGCTATGGTCCGGTTAAAATAGGACTTTTTTAAATTGAATACTTACTTTCTAAGAATGTCATCATGACCCAATTTTTGTTTAAATTTACATTATCACATTATACGGGGTGCAATGAGAACTTGTTTTTTCCCAAAAATTCGGAATATCCTGTAGGCATTACTAGCAACAGTAACATATTGCAGTTAACATTAGATTTTAGCCTTATATCTCCTCTATATTTGCGTTTGTTATTTATTGTTCTATCTTTGTTACTTAATAAGATATACCGTTTTATACCTTAACATGTTTTTAAAAGTTCGAAATACCCTGTAGGCAAAGTCGATTGATGAGATAAGGTCACGACATTCGCCATATTGGCTAGCGCGGCTGTGACGTCAAGTCGGGCCATTTTCGGCCATGTTTGATTTCAGGCAGATCAGTGGCGTAGAATTAAGGAGAAAACAAAAAAGAACTGTATGTTGTAAACAAAATTTATTGGATTATTTTAATAGGCATAACTTAAAACAAAAACATAAATGTTGTTTAAATATTGAAAATTAAAAATTATCAAAGCGACGACAGGACGATGAGGTACCTGGCAGAGCAAAACATTTTCCATGGTTCCGTAAGTCAAAAACCATTTTAAAAACTTTGTATACAGGGTGTCCGCTAATGAATGGTACATAGAAAAACCACAGATTCCTTATGCCAAAATATTAAGATTTAACCAAACATACCTAATAACCAAAAGTTTATAATAAGGAAGATACGGGGGAAGTCATGATAAAAAGAAAAAGTAAATTTATTTCGATAATTGTTCCCCCTTTTTAAATATCTTAATAAAACGGTATCTAGGGGTTTTTAAACATTAGCTTTTCAGATCGAATATTAATTTTTGTGTGTAGACTAGAGGGCGATGGGTACACTATTTAAAATTCTCTTAAACTACCCAATTTTTTGTTACTACTCTGTATGTATGTAAACTAGTAAGCTTCTCTATGCTTTCTGCACAAAAAAGGTATACTTAGTAAGAATCGGTCTTGACAACCGTTTTTAAGGTATTCACGTTTTAGTTGTTCAGTGCACCCGAGAGTATGTATGTACCTTCAATAACATCGTATTAGCTATAATTACAACTGCGCAGATATAAATAGCTGATATCTAAAAACTCCTGGATCCCAAGTTTTATTAAAATGTTTAAAACATATCAAAAATTATCGAAATGCATGAATAAAAAATATTTATATCTTTTTAACACCCCGTATCTTCCTTATCATTATCTTTTGAATATAGGTATGTTTGTTTAAATCCATAATGGGTATTCTCCCATAAGAAATCTGTGGTTTTTCTGTGTACCATTAATTAGCGGACACTCATCTGTATCATATGTATATAAAAACACGAATGACTGAAAACTATTCTACTAAACACTATCAAAATCTCTAAAATAAAACGAGTCCGAACCAATAATATGCGAAGTCTCTAAACTAACCAAAAACATTAACAACTGGAA
Organism: Listronotus bonariensis; assembly: GCA_014170235.1. Lineage (NCBI taxonomy): Eukaryota > Metazoa > Arthropoda > Insecta > Coleoptera > Curculionidae > Listronotus > Listronotus bonariensis. Next base: position 30,063 of record JACEGR010008753.1, read on the forward strand.
ATCCTTGCAATATATACAACCAAAATGAAAATAGCAAATTTCCACAGTTTTTACCAAACAAAGCTTCGACAAGGCAAGACTCTGTCATCAGCTGATAATGCTGCCAACTTTGAACAGAACTGCCAACCGAAATCGTAATTCTCACACCCTCACGTCCCTGACAAAAGCTATCACCGGTCTTGCTTATGTCTAAACCCCTTCTCATAAAGAAACTCTGCCCTGTAGGCATTACTAGCAACAGTACCATATTGCAATTAACATCAGACTTAAGCCTCATATCTCCTCTATATTTGCGTTTGTTATTTATTGTTCTATCATTGTTACTTAATAAGATATGCCGTTTTATAACTTAACATGTTTTAATTAATAAATAACTTTATTTATCTACACTTTGAAGAACAAAAACAGGGTAGTCTTTGGAATGTCAGAAATTATAGGTAAGTGTCAATTGTAGGTAAATGTCAACTGCAAGAGTGTAGACTTGTTTTGTTGTTTGTTCAGTCTATCCTAATGAGATAGAAACAATGGTTGTTGACCTTTGGAATCAGCAACAAATTGCATATTTAATTTTCAGTATGCCCCGCCGATGTGAAGCTGTATTAAGAAGTAGGGGTGGTAACATGCGCTATTAGTTCTTTCTAATTGTGTTAATTTAATAATTTTTCTATATTTATAAAAATGGTATTTGAATAAAGTTAATAAAAACATGTTAGGTTATAAAACGGTAAATCTTAATAATTTAAAAAGATATTACAATAAATGAAAAACGCAATCGTAAAGGAAACACGGGGCTAAAGTCTAATATCAATTGCCAAATATTACGATTGCTAGTAATGCCCACAGGGTGTTTCACATTTTCATAGAACATCATATAGTTTTTAATACACCCGGTATATTATGGAAATTTAACTTTAGACAAAAATTGGGATTATGATGAAATTCTTAGAAAGTAAACCATCAATTTAAAAAGTCTTACTTTAATTGGAAAAAATATGGATTATAGATATTAATATTTTGTTGCAGACAGTATCAGAAAAACATTGGTACATTTGAACATTTAGCTTCTAGAATATTATACCTGTTTAGCTTTCAAAAGTAATCCTTCTATCCTTTTACCTTGAAAAGGATATATCACTGCAACTACAAAAATATCTTGATGGAAACGGAATTCACAATGTTTATCATTGACTGCTACTAGATTTTCGGGGAAAAGTCTGAACATACGTTAACGTAATAGTCCCTGGGTCAATAATGAAATGGATTTCATGATAAGAAAAGCAAAACCTTTTAGGGAGGTTCCTTTTGACGAGTCTACCACTGGGCGAACGAGTCACTTTTTTGTCGGCCAAGTTTACAATATTTTACAAGCAATTTTTAAACATTGTGCCAAAATCGTAACCCGCCTAATCCGAATCCCGAAACATGTGTTTGAGCCTTATAGTTTCACTACTGTAACCCCTACTATGTTGGGCAAAATATTTAAAAATTGCATGTAACACATCGTGGTAAACTTGTCGCGTTCACCCAGCCCGAAACACCCGAAACCTTTGACATTGTCAGGCTGGGAAGCGCCCCTCCATATATGGCGGTATGAATATTCGTGGTAGACTCGTCAAAATGAACCCCCTAAAAAGGTTTTAAAAGTATTCTGCTGCTGCAGCATGAACTACGAAGAAGATAAAAAAACTATTTTGAATCTTTGATCCGGTGGAATAATCCAAAGGGATAGTTTTTGCCCCGTCGCCGTGGGGTTCGGGAAACAACGGCGCTCTCCGATCGACATATTATTATGATTTCATTGGCTAAGAATATAGTAAAAATTTACCATTAAACGTATGCTCGTCTCTGTACGGTTGTAACCACTTTAAACACGATTTAGCCTTCGTGGTTTGTCCAAAGATAAAAAAAAATATATGCATACATACTGTCGAAAACTGGTCGAATCTCGGTCTTATCACTGTTCCCCCACCCGTGTGCGGAGTGCCTAAAATTGAATAGTCGATTTTTAGTGGCCCGCTTAAGAAATTTTAACTCAAAGAACTGTTACGTCGGCGTCGCCACCGTAGTTTAGAAAATTAAATATCCAGACTGCTAGTTCCACAACCCCAGTCTACCAAATCTCTCCATTAATATGCCTTGACTTTCGCTTTCATTGCTATCATCGTCTTTATTTTAACACAAATCGTATTATTCGACTTACGCAACAAGCAAAGGGCGTGGTTTGAGTCATTGACAAATTGTGACTACTCCTCCCACTTTTTGCTAGAGAATCTTGCCGGGACTATTGTTTTCCAGGATCTATCTGTTACAGTTCTAGTTAGATTAAGGCGTATAAATAAGAGGAATAGGGGGACTCCCTGTAGCCAAATGCAATCGACACTATCAATCTAAAGATACAAATTAATCATTGTGCGTGCAAAAAAATAGAGTGCTAGTTTATTTAAATAAAAGAACTATTTATTACTAAAGAAATACAAACTTTCATCATCTTTATTTTAACGAGCCACCCTGTAAAATTTTGTTATTTTTCACCTACAAAAAAGTCCAGAAAATTGACAACTTTTATTTTTAAAGGTACACATTTTTGTATCAAAATTTTCTTGTTCAGGAGTATTCCTTTCCTGTACCACCACAGACATCAAAAAGTTTAATTGAGATAAAAAGTCAAGTGGTACTGTGTTTTAAAGGGGAGTAAATTTTCTCTTTACTAGATTTTACTTTTTCTAAGTCGGCTTCGCAGTTCCAGAAAAAAATCACCGGGGTCCCTAGCCCGTGGCTTATCCCTAGGTATAACTTCATTTTTAACACGCTTTTATTAACTTGGGTTGTAACTATGTAACGGAATCTTTGAGCCTAATTTTTACCAACTTCCAGCTATTCAATTTCTTTGAAACTTTGCACACGTATCAAGGACCGATGACAATGCAATAATTTAAAAACAGTATCCCGTTAAGTTCCAGCATTTTCCAGGAAAACCGGAAAAGTGAAAAATCGTACGTTCTGGCGGAGATTAGACAATTGAATAATCGAACTTGACAACATTTGCCGACGGGTTGGGGACCGGGATAAGGTTGCAACACCTTAGTTAAACAAGCGTGCGTCCACATATAGGAAGCAACCCCTCGGCAAACGACAGGAAGACCGTGGGGTTAACAAGAACCCCGTTAAACGGGTACAAACCCCGTTACATGCAGACCAACCTGAAACTTGTTCGGAGTAGTTGCGTTCTGAAACCCCATGCAACAGTGAAGCTTTAAATAAATGATTAGATTACGAAATAGTTCGTGAAACATTTCAATATCACATGACCGCAGAAAACTAATTGATATATCGAACTAAAAAATGAAAAATCAAGAATTGTGTGCAAAAAAAATGAGAGGAGGAAATAGTAAAATGCACCCCACGCTTTTTACTCTGAAGTGACTGACAAACTCTTTGTAATGAAAAATTATTTTCTAATTTTTAGTTCGGTTGCATATAAAAGCGTGTTTTTTTAGTTTTTTAAACTATTATTTAT
>JACEGR010008754.1:0-33559 GCA_014170235.1 Listronotus bonariensis
GTAAACTTTAATGTCCTTTTTCGGCGCCCCAGGTTCCTGTAACGCGCTGTCGATCTGTTTATATACAGGGTGGCCCACCATATTCGACACGGTCTGTAGCTGGATAACCATGGCGTTTTAAAAAAACTGGAACATATACAGGTTGGATAACACTACAGTATAAAATTATTTTAGTCTATACAGGGTGTCTCATAAAAGTGTGACGTATCAAAGTTATATTTTTTTAAATGGACCACCTTATAGTTTATGACGGTTTTAGATTCTTCTTTAAAAAATAACTCAAGTTTGTTTGTAGTACTAAGTGTCTAATTTTATTCGTTTTTGTGATATTTGATTTTTTTGAAAAATGCAGAGATAAAATTAAATTGATTTTACTTTAACACTTTTAACACTTTAAACTTTAAAATGTGTAACAAGATTAGAAAAAAGTCTGCCATATCATACGTAGGTCAAATCAAGATCAAATATTGTACAGGGTGATCAAAAAATAATTTCAATTTTTCAGAAAATCAAATGGCCATATCTTTTTTATTTTAAATGGAACACCCTGTATTTTTTATGTCACATGATGACAAATAAAATACTCTTTCAAATGGTGTATAAGTTGTCTATACCTATCTTTTGTGCTTTTTGGTAAAATCTGTTTTTACAAATTTTAAGTCCAAATGTTTATTTAAATGAAAGTTGGCTGTGACGTAGCAGCCATTTATATTTTTCTAAAGAAAATAACAACGACCATTTATTAATTACTAGTGTTTTAGTCAGTAAAAACAAATTTAATGATTTTAAATAAAAACCCTTTTTCTACATCAACAAGATGATATAATACTAGTAGGATGTGAAAAAATGGTTTACTTTAGTATAGAGTTAATCCTGAAAAATATTCTAGGAGAAACCATCTGATAACCTTAATAGTTGCTTTAAAAAATTTGAACCAGTGATTATGGATAATGGAAAAAATCTTTTAATTTTGTGCTTTTTTCCAACAAATTTACATTTTGCAATAACGGCTTAGTAAATAGGCATAGCTAATTCACAGCCTACCCTCATTTAAATAGACATTTGGAATAAAAATATGTTAAAACGAAATTTACTTAAAAAGTATAAAAGATAGGTATAGGCAACCTATACACCATTTAAAAGAGCATTTGGTTTGTCATCATATGGTGTAAAAAAATACAGGGTATTTCATTTAAAATAAGAGAGATATTGCTATTTGAGTTTCTAAAAATTGAAATTATTTTTTGAACACCCTGTATAATCTAGGATCTCGATATGACCTACGTATGATAAGGCAGACTTTTCCTAATTTTGTAACAAATTTTAAAGTTTAAGGAGTTTATATTGTTAAAATAAAATTAATTTAATTGCACCCCTGCATTTTGAAAAAAAATCAAATATCACAAAAACGAATAAAATTAGACACTGGGTACTATTAACAAACTTAAATTATTTTTTTATGGAGAATCTAAAACCGTCACAAAATATGGGATATTCCATTTACAAATATAACTTTGATACCTCATACTTTTTGAGACATCCTGTATAGAGTAAAATAATTTTATACTGTGGCCTTATCCGACCTGTATATGTTTCAGTATTTACTTTTTTATAAACCCAATGGCTATCCTGCTACAGACCGTGTCGAATATGGTGGGCCACCCTGTATGCTCTAGTTTATAAACTAAAAGTAGATTTTTTCAAAATAATAATTTTAATTATACAGGGTTATTTTTAACTTGGTGCTTTCCTTTTATCACTGTATTAAATGCAAGGAAACAAGATTTTTTTCAAATAAAATTATGTTCGAAAATGCTTTTTTCCGAGATACAGAGTTTTTTTTTTTTATCTTTGGACAAACCACGAAGGCCAAAAGCCTAAATACTAACGTACCGTGGGTGTCTTAAGCGAGGTAAGAGGGAGTTTGTTGACACGGGACTTAAATACTTGAAGATTTGGGGGAAGGAAAGACCTCCGCGGGCAGCAGGTTCCACAATCTAGAAACTCTAGGGATAAAAGAACGAACAAAGTGAGAAGTTCGGGGCCTGTCCAGTTGCACCGTATAGGGATGCATACGCGCGGAACCACGAGTTTCTCTGTTGGGAACCGCGAGTGGAGGAACTATACTGGTCAATTCCTCAGAGCAGAAGCCATGAAAGTACCTATAAAAAAGCGATAAATCGCCCACAGCCCGACGATGGGCAAGAGAGGGAAGCCTTTCTGTAAGTGAAGGATCATTAATGAGACGAACAGCCCTTCTTTGAATAGAATCAAGAATGCTCAGGGTTGTTGGGGACGCCATGCCCCAGACATGAGAACAATATTCCAAGGGAGGTCGGATTTGGGAAACATACAAAGTGTATAAATTAGAAGCGGAAAAATACTTTTTAGCTCGAAAGAGAAATCCAAGCTTTTTTGAAGCTGCCGTGGCTATAGATACAATGTGTTTATGCCAGTTAAGGTTACTTTCAAATGTGACGCCCACGAGATTGAAGGTGTCTTTGCTCTGTAGAACTTGGCCGCTCATAAGTAGAGGATGAGTATTTGATGACTCTTTTCGCGACAAGGAACATGACTGTGTTTTGGATGCATTAAATTGGACGAGATTGTCAAAGTTTTAAGGAAAAAATGCCTTCTTTATCATAAATTTCTTGCCACTCCAAATATTTCCACAAAATCTGGTAGGTACACTTCTTTTCACCATTATATTACAGTTTTGCAGTAAAAGTTTTAAAACAAAATTGCCAGTGGCATTCGAACAAACAAGATTTCTATTAATTTTTTTGAAGAAAAAATAGTACGCCACTGCTTTGTCAATCAATATAATTTTTAAAATACTTATTTACTTTTTTTTATCTTTGGACAATCCACGAAGGCTGAAAGCCTAAATACTAACGTACCGTGGGTGTCTTAAACGAGGTAAGAGGGAGTTTGTTAACACGGGACTTAAAAACTTGAAGATTTGGAGGGGAAGGAAAGACCTCCGCTGGCAGTAGGTTCCACAGTCTAGAAACTCTAGGGATAAAAGAACGAACGAAATGGGAAGTTCGGGGCCTGTCCAATTGGACCGTATAGGGATGCATACGTGCGGCACCACGAATTTCTCTGTTGGGAGCCGCAAGAGGAGGGACTATACTGGATAATTCGTCGAAGCAGAAGCCATGGAAGTACCTATAGAAGAGTGATAGATCTCCCACAGCCCGACGATGGGCAAGAGAAGGAAGTCTTTGGGTAAGTAAAGGATCATTAATAAGACAAACAGCTCTTCTTTGAATGGCATCAAGAATGCTGAGGGTTGTAGGGGATGACATTCCCCAGACATGAAAACAATATTCCAGAGAGGGTCGAATTTACACACACATACAAAGTGTATAAATTGGAAGGAGAAAAATACTTTTTGGCTCGGAAATCCAAGCTTTTTGAAGCCGCGGTGGCTATAGATACAATATGTTTATGCCAGTTAAGGTTATTCTCAAATGTGACGCCCACAAGGTTAAATGTGTCCCCGCTCTGCCCACCTGTCCATTCATAAGCAAAGGGTAAGTGTTTAATGATTTCTTTCGCGACAAGGAACATGATTGTGTTTTGGATGCATTAAATTGAACGAGATTTTTGGCGCCCCAATCCAATATCAAATTGAGATCCTGTGAAAGAGATATCTGCATTGCCCTGCGTTTGTTTTCCAAGTCGGGTTGAGAGATTGGTTTGAGAATCTGAAAAGTGGAGTGAAGGGTACTATCGTCAGCATAACTATGAATGGAATTGGTTGTGGAAGAAAGAAGGTCGTTGATGTAAAGAAGAAACAAAGTTGGTGCTAGTACTGAACCCTGAGGCACTCCAGCATTAATTTTGTGAAAGCTTGACGAGTGGCCATCAACAATGACTGATATACGTCGATTAGAAAAATAACTGGAGAGCCAAGAGCAGAGTTACTTTAGGGTTAATTTGCTCTCTTTTTTGTACGCCTAACGGTTTTCGCTTAAAAAATAAAAGCCATTGTGATCCATGGCAAAATCGCTAAAATCTAATATGGTGTTTTGTATGTAAAATTTGTTTTTGCATAATTTGTATTAAAGTAGGGTTAAATACTTAGACTACTACAATCTTATTGTCATTAAAAATTTGTTGTAAAGAACCTAACTTAACAAAACACCATTTTAGATTTTAGCGATTTTGCCATTCATTAAAATGACTAATTTTTTTAAACAAAAACCGTTCGTCGTACGGAAATATATCATGAGATCGAAATATCCCCAAAGTAAATAAGTATTTCAAAAATGATATTGATTGAAAAAAGCAGAGGCGTACTAGTTTTTTCTTAAAAAAAAATCAATACAAATTGTGTTCGAACGTCACTGTTTTTTTTAACTTTTACAGCAAAATTTAATATATTTGTAAAAAGAAGTGTATCAAATTTTGTGGAAATATCTAGAGTGGTAGGAAAGTTATAATAAAAAAGCATTTTTTCTTTAAACTTTCAGATAATAATTAGATATAACCACAGTGCACTTACGATTTTTTTAAAGACTATTTATCTTGGAGAGATAATTACATCAACTTTATTTTCGTGCAAAAATCGAATATCTACAAGCCATCCTTTCTGATATATTTAATTTTGTCAAAAATTTTCTCAAACATTCTATAGCGCGATGTTCAATGAATAGTCTCTATTCGATTAAAAATACTCGATCATAACAAGGCAGTCGATTTTATCAGTTATGTCACTGTTATAATTTTAGGGCAAAAAAATATTTTATAACGTCCTTGGTATTAGAGCACATAATTTTATTTCTAACAATATTAAATCGTTTTTACTGCCTTTTCAAAGCGTTTGTGAAGTTAGTTAACAATTGTTTGTCCGAAATAAATCAAATGACTTTGTCAAAATTAGACAGAAAATCGAAAGTTGCCATAGGTAAACTCGATCGAATGTCGAGGCTAACTTTATACTGGGTGATGCATCGCCGGGCGGGACATAGGAAACCCCATGTAATTTTTAATGGGGCCAATTATTGGCTCCCCTAATTATTTTAGAGAAAAATTCTATTGAAGTTTATTTAAGAGCATGCAAATCTACGTCCACGGTAAAAACTTTAGATTTTTCGGTTAACCCGTTTGCTAGTTAGATGCTAATATATTTTTAAAAATTGTTACATTATTATCGCCTTATATTTAGGAACAACAATACCAGTTAGCGTGACATAACGTTGTCATTTTGAAATTTAGTGCTTTATTATTATCGAAAAAATGACGCTAAATGGTATTTTTATTGTTGTTCATAAATATTAGACGATAATAATGTAACATTTTTTAAAAATATATTAGCATCTAACTAATAAACGGGTCAACCGAAAAATCTAAAGTTTTTACCATGTACGTAGATTTGCATGCTCTTCAATAAACTTCAATAGAATTTTTCTCTAAAATAATTAGGGAAGCCAATAATTAACCCCATTAAAAATTACATGGGATTCCCTATGTCCCGCTCGGCGATGCATCACCCGGTAGAGATGCCCATCGACTTGCTCGATTTAATCGAATCGACTGTTGAGATTCCCCTGCAGCTTTGCTCCCACACAACGTATTACATATCTGGGTAAAATATTTTTATTTGTACGAAAATGGTATCATGGGCGCCGGCAGGATGACTTTCAGGGGGTCCAAAAAAAGAAACTTTACGTATGTGACATTGGAATTTTAAAAGCATAAAAAAACGGCTTCACCTTAGAAAATGTACTTTCTCATACGTATTCTGTTGAATTCAAATAGCGCGGCCATTTCATTTAAAAGCCAAGGGGTGCAAGTGCACCCTTGCATCACCCTCGTGGTGCCTATGGATATTATACTTACTCGTACATAAATATTAAAAATAATGCAGTTAACATTGAAACTGTAGCACTATTTGAGTTTTAATTAACTTTTAAAAAATGTATCTTGCGTTATTTTCTTCTTGTGTAGATCTTTTACATTTAACAATAAAAACACTTTTTCATTACACAAATCAGCAGCCTTTTTAAAGATTTAACTTTTTTATTTGTGCTCGAAAATATTATTAAATTGGATTTTTTTTTTTAATTTAATGGGAATGGGAAAGGTACGAATTTTCCTTTAAGAAAATTGATTAAATAAGCGTGGATCTGAAATTTTTTATTGGCAGAAGTCTACATCTTTTTTACTTGACTTGCCTAAATTTAATATAAAATAAAATTGTGTTAACTCTTTTTGTGAACGTGTCTAAAAGCACGAACCTTATATTAAGTTTTTTTTTAGTAAAATATAAACTCTTATTGCTATATTATACGTTACCCTGAAAGGTTGTATCATTTTCTTTTACAGTGTGCCTACCTGTAAGAAAATAGAAAAATATATATTAGTTCACACAGAACAAAAATGTCTTGTTTTAAGCAAATACAAGGTTTTAAAAATATGCATTCTTTTTGAATAGTTGTGCTTTTAAACCAAGATTTATTTCTTAGTTTAAAATAATAGGGTTCTTAAACTGGGAAAAGAAATACTTTAATTTATGTCTTTAATGTAAAAGAAATTCTTTAAATTAAAATATCCTTAGTATTATTTTAAGAATATCAGAATCAATAAATAAGAACCTAAAGATTTATGATTTAAGCTCTGTAATATCTTAAATATAAGTTTTAAGATTTTAAACAAAAGAAATATTAAATGTTTCTATCAAAATATTAATGAATTTTGTTTAAAATAATAGGTTCTTATTTTAAGAACCTAAACCAAAATCTTTAACCTTTATGTCAAAGAACTTATTTCTTTAATATAAGTATTCACTGAATTATGCTTTTTAGTACGGTATCAACGGTACGATTATATCCTACCGTCGAACAACGAAAGTTTCTTTTTATAAGATACACTTGTTATTCGTATTATTCAACTTGGACCCGGGACAGCCAGTTTGATAAGTCCTATGAGGTTCGGCAAAACGCATCATCGATGGAGAAGAGAGGTCTCGGTGAATGACATGATAAGCAGGAATTCCTCTTTTTACCATCAAAAAGAGAACTAGTTGTTTATTTAATATAGTTATCTTAATTGAATTAAATTTTATTTCAGTCTGTGGTATTTACTATCTTGTCTTAAAGAAAGAATCTCTCAGTGGGAAAGCGCTCGATGTTTTTAACCGGAATACATCGTTCTTTAATGTAGAGCCATTGGGCAGAGACAAGAATGAGACGAGCAACTAAATGTAAATAAATTATCCGAGAGAGAGATAGCTGCTGGGCCTTCCTTGTCTGTCTTCAAGGAAGGTAAACGCAGATGGCGCGTGAGTCGACTTTATCGTTTGCCCGCCAAATTCAAATTATATAGCTGTGCTATTTTTGGCCTTAATGTTAGGTACTTGTTTTTGTTTCCTATTAATATAAAATATTGGGGTTTAGTTCAATAATTACACACACCTAATTAAAAATGTCATGTATTTGGTTTTTATAACGATTTTTTCTTACAGATAACCATGTCAATATTACCTTAAATTATCTGTTGAAAAGCACAAATTTAATATATACACTGTGATCACTAATAAAAGTCAATATTCAAAGTCCAATTAAAGGTAAAAAACACACAATAAATCACAGCAACTACTAACCAGAACTAACCAGAAAATGTAAACAAACTGTCCAAACAAATCGGCCATTGAAAAATATCAAACACAAATATCGAATAACATTTCGGCGTGACTGCCTGCGGCAACGTTTGTTAACTTAAAAATATTCGATTCATGGTATATTTTCTTTCTCTTAATTAGATGCGAGCCAAAAAAGGACATTAAAGTTTACATGCAGAAATTGTAAATAACTTGACAACCAGGGCAAAGCGATGGTTGCTCCATATACGATAGCCTGCCATGATGAAAGACAAAGACATATTTATTGGAACTTGCGTTAAACCAGAAAGAGATAAATACAAAGGACAAATTGTTAGGACCAGTTACTCGTCTCATTGTTGTCTCTGCATTGGGGTCACTAAATAAAATAAGGTTATTTTTATTACAAAAGCGCCTTCTTTTGAATTTAGTACGCAAAGCTGAAAACATATTTTTTTCTGTTTGGGATCCTATTTCTTTAACACATATGAAAGTCACAATTCTCTCAAATTAAATCTAAGGCTTTTGTTTTAAGATATATTTTTTTCAGTGTTGAAACAAAATGCACTTAGTTTTTCTGTTAATTTATCGAGTTGTCAATGCCAATAAAAATAAAAAGTCAACCATTTTTATTTCCCAGCTGATTTTAGTCAGGTTTACGCGGTCTTACTCAAGGAAAAATTTTATGCTTTATTTGTTTTCTGGGAGATAAAATTTAAACAAAATATTATTTGGCTTTTATCCAGAATATAATTAAAAAGTTTATTTAAATCAACTTTTTAGTTTTATTCTGGATAAAAACCAAATAATATTTTGTTTAAATTTAATCTCCCAGAAAACAAATAAAGCATGAAATACTTTATTATTTGGCTAAACATTTTTTACTATTCTTTTTATCTGGTTAAGATACCTAATAGGTGTATCTTTTACCAGTTAATTTTTCCAAAAGTAATGTCAAACTGTAAAGTGTCCATCAGACATTTAATTTTTATATTTTTGTTTTCAGTTTTCTAACAAGTTTATCAATAAGTTTTTAGGTAAACTGTTTACCACATTTTTGGTAAACTATTTACCACATTTTTGAGACGCAACCATTGGCCCAGTTCTCGTCTGGCGTCTTGTTAAGATTTTATTTTATTAGATTAAAATAATTTCAACCGAGTGCTAATGAACCTTTGTTTATAGATTGAAACCTTTGTATTGTAAGTAACTTAATATTAAATATTTCATTATTTTATTTTTTTTAAAGTAATAATAACTTTCATTATATTGTGTAAGAGCAGAATAGTTCTACATATTGTATAAAAGTTTTAATTTTCATAAAATGTTAAATAAACTTTTAATTTTATTCTGGAGAAAAGCCAAATAATATTTTGTTTAAACCTACTTGAGGAAAGTCATGTAAAGTAAAAGCAAGACTCCGTATAACCATAGAGTAAGGAAATTATAAGAGATATCATGGAATAGCCGATTTAAGGACAGGTCATGCGAAAACTTCCAATATAATTTTATTCGTTTCTCGTTGAAATACCACCAGTTAGTCATTTCAGTAAGCTTACGTGTCTCCCCACCGCTGATGTTACACGAGGCGAGGCTTCGACCGACGCATTTAAAGTGTAAACTGGAAAAATGACAAGCCTGCCGAAAATTTTAGCATGCCATGGTTTCTCTTATCGTAGGTATGTTACTTTATGGTATAACGCAAGTTATTAGTATTTTGCATTGAAATATGTTTATTTAAAGTATATTTTGCTTTTTATTATTTATAGGGTTTAAAATTGCCTTAAGTTTGTTGTATAGGTACCTAATTAAGATGACGGTAAAAATGTCTTTATCAAAAGAGAGTTTGTATCAAATTGATTTTTCTATATTTTAATAAGTTTGTTTTAGTTGTTTGGAAGAGAAAACTTATTTTTTGTTCAGATGTTTTTTCTATTCCTAAAGAAAGTTAAAAAAAAGATTTTTAAATATTTTCGGACGTTTTGGAATCAACCACAGCCTTCTTAAACTCTAAGCCATGAAGTAAGAAAGGCAACGTTACAAACAATACTGTACAGTAGGAATATTGAAATGAGTTCCTAATAGATTACATGCTAAATATAATTAATTTTTTAAGTGTTTTAAACAAAATATAGGTATTATTTTTTTTAGGATATTTTATATTTTTACTTATAGCTATAATTTTAAATACTATAGTTTCCATAAAAAGCAATAATGTGTCTACAAAACTTATCAGGAACTTTTCTGCCTTATACAAATTTGTTGGTAAGGATTTAAAAATTTCAAATTGTTATGATGTTTTCTACCCCGCTTTATGCATTTTTTGCGAACAGACCAATGTAGCTTTTTAAAGTTAACTAAATATTTATTATTTAGAAATACTTGCAATACTTAAAATAAATTGAAAGCATGCGTGTTTAGTTATAAATATAAAAGCTTAATAATATAGCGTATTACATAAGTTGCGCTTTAAAATAACAAACGCTTTAAATTAGGTTTTCCACTATATTTACCCTAAAACCGCCTTAGGTAAATAACTTTCAGAATATCTATATAACTAATATTTTTTGGTGAACTTACCAGGATATTTTTTATGCGCATTAGTTGATTTAGTCCTTAGGATATTGCTTGGGGTAAATAATTGTTTTTGGTGCACTATACACACTATTGATATCAAATAAAACCATTTTTTAAAAACACACTTAGTTAATTAGTAGCCCGTAAAATATATTTGTCCATTTACCGTATAGGTACTACTTTTACTTAAAAAAAACACTTATCCGGTCAATAGCGTACAACCAGGCTTTCCTAATTTCATCGTTTATGGGGAAATAAAATGTTGATAACCCTCTGTTTTAATATAACTTGAGTAATTCGTTTTGCAGCCCGAAATGCAACACGTTCGTGCCATAATGTATGCCGTACACACCAACTAACGCGCACATTTAAACGTAAAAACAACGATTAACATATTGCCACTGGTCCTATTTTTTAAATATAACAATTAATTACTTATTTTTTCTTTATATAATAAATACACGCTAGGATTTAACTTTTTAAAACGGAAAAACCTTTTAAGCAATCGTTTAAACTTGTCTCTGTTTACTTCTAAACATTACTTGACATTGCTACTATGCTGTGTTGCCAGATTTCTCCTTCACGGCTTAGAATTTAAGAAGGCTGTGAATCAACCCTCAAATCCTGGGACTATCCTGGGATTCCGGAATTGTCTGTGCCCAGTCCCGGATCCTCGGAATTGTAAAAAAGGCTCAGAATTATATCCCCTAATAGGGTTCAGGAAAAGATGCAGAATAAGGAAGAAAAGTTTAAGTAAACCTGTGTCTTAAAAGTCTTAACTATTGTATACAAGGTAGTTAAGTTAAAAAAAAAATGTTATACCAGTACCCGTATTCTGTAACTCAATAAAAATAGAAATTTCCTAAAATTGCCATATGATTTACATTACATAGAAAGGAAATTTGTTCTCTATAGAGTTACAGAATCCGCCTACAGTTTATATATTTAAAAAAATGTTATCTACAGCAGCTATACAGGGTGTCCGAAGAGGTAAGTCCGTTAATGATAGGCATGACTAAGCCAAACGATGTTGTAAGTATGCATCCTTTTTTTTTTATCACTACTCATTATTATTCTTTTTATTTATTTATTTATTCATTATTCAGTTAACATGCTATAAAAATTAATGTATTTTACATACCTTTACTTATACGTAATAAAATAAAGCATTTACATAATTTAATCAAACGCCTTCAACAACTTTATGGTAGCCTGTCATAAAAAATGGATGCATACTTACATGCAAAAAGAAATTTCCCTGAACGTTTAAATGGTGAAATGATGATGAAAATAGTTTTTCGGTTCGAAACGTCGCATAAATGTAAAGTGTGATTTATCATCAATTATAGAATTAAAATACGAGTTTTTATAGTTTAAAACCAAATATTCCACCTATTTAGAAAAACAAAGGTGGCTCAAAGATGAAATTTCGGCTCTTAAATTTAATGACATCATTTTATAGAACAGAAGAAGCGGTATCAATAATATGTCGTTTGTTTAAAAAAATATTTCTTCAAATAAACTAGGAAAAAATCTGTTTTGCAATTTCATTTTTTCTGCATAATTCCGAAAAGGCTGGAGGTAAAATTTGTAACTTTGTTTGTTTGTAGCCGTTATTATTCGGAAATACTGAACCGCTCATAAAAATATTTTACAATAAGAAAGCTACACTATTTAGGAGTGTTATAGGGTATATTTTATTTTGATTATATGAAAAGTTCAAATATTAACACCCAACGAAGAGAGCACGGGTCGGCTATCTTATTTTATAATGGTAAAACAAAAATTTCAGACAAAAATAATGACATATCGGTACCTCAATTCAATAGTATAACATGTCCAAAAAATGTAAATTAAAGTGATACAGTGTTAACGTCCCTAATTCATCTATCAATTCTATTTATTAAGTTTAATGTAGAAATAACTCGTATTTTATAAATTTGATTCATAGAGGCACAATCTAAATATGTAACAACTCCAAATTTATGACTGTTTTAATTTTTTTTATCTTTGGATAAACCCTGAAGGCTAGAAGCCTAAATACTAACGTACCGTAGGTGTCTTAAGCGAGGTAAAGGAAGTTTGTTGACTCGGGACTTAAATACTTGAAGATTTGGGGGAAGGAAAGACCTCCGCGGGCAGCAGATTCCACATTCTAGAAACTCTAGGAATAAAAAAACGAACAAAGTGGGAAGTTCGAGGCCTGTCCAGTTGGATGGTATAGGAATGCATACGCGCGGCACCACGAGTTTCTCTGGTGGGAACCATGAGTGAAGGAACTATTCTGGACAATGCTTTAGAGCAGAAGCCATGGAAGCACCTATAAAAAGCGATAAATCCCCACAGCCCGACGATGAGAGCATAGAGGGAAGCCTTTCTGTAAGTAAAGGATCATTAATTTAATAAGACGAATAGTTCTTCTTTGAATGGAATCAAGAATGCTTAGGGTTGTGGGGGACGTGTGGGGATTTAGTGTAATAACTTGGCTGGTTACAGGATATAGCCATTTTTGACTTGTTGCAGTGTTGAACTGAGTTATCGATATGTATGTCAATCTATACCTATATTATAAAGACGTTAAATTTTGTAACTACGTGTTTACCGGTGGTCCAGTGGTAGAATGCTCGCCTGTCACACGGACGGCCCGGGTTCGATTCTCTGCGGATACAGTTTTCATTATTTTTTTTAAATAAAAATAGATAAGAAAATAGCAACGAATTTACCTATTTTTAGTAGATTTTTACTTCTAAATATAAAAAGTTCAAAGCAAAATACGACGAAGTGGGCACGGGTCGGCTAGTATCTAATAAACTTTAATTGCGGGTTATCAAAAGCCTTTAAACGGTAATATCGGTTATTACTTAACTTATTAAATAATTATATAAAAATTTAGTAATCTAAAATGCCAATAATTTCGTCATTTAAACATAATAAAAGTCTTCTTACTTCCTTTAAGCTCTATTCCATTTATTCTCGAAAATTCATTATGATCTAACACGCTATTTTTCATCCTGGATAGTTAAAACGGATTGTGTCCCAAATGTAATGGTTTTTATGTTGCTCGATGTAATTAGACACGATGTAGCACCTCAAAAATTCTTTTAGAGCTAAAATATTAATGGTGGTTTGAAACTTTCTAGAAAAAGTTTTGA
Organism: Listronotus bonariensis; assembly: GCA_014170235.1. NCBI lineage: Eukaryota > Metazoa > Arthropoda > Insecta > Coleoptera > Curculionidae > Listronotus > Listronotus bonariensis. The sequence continues at coordinate 13,339 of JACEGR010008754.1, forward strand.
AATTCTTTAAGCAGTCCGGCGTGAACCATAAATCATACCACCAAAAACGTGTCCCTGAATCTATTTTTTTTATCTTTGGACAATCCACGAAGGCTGAAAGCCTAAATACTAACGTACCGTGGGTGTCTTAAGCAGGGTAAGAGGGAGTTTGCTAACACGGGACTTAAAAAGCTGAAGATTTGGGGGGAAGAAAAGACCTCCGCTGGCAGTAGGTTCCACAGTATAGAAACTCTAGGGATAAAAGAACGAACGAAATGGGAAGTTCGGGGCCTGTCTAATTGGACCGTATAGGGATGCATACGTGCGGCACCACGAGTTTCTTTGTTGGGAGCTGCAAGAGGAGGGACTATACTGGATAATTCATCGGAGCAGAAGCCGTAAAAGTATCTATAAAAGGGCGATAGATATCCCACAGCTCGACGATGGGCAAGAGAAGGAAATCTTTGAGTAAGTAAAGGATCATTAATAAGACGAACAGCCCTTCTTTGAATGGCATCAACAATGCTGAGAGTTGTAGGGGGTGCCATTCCCCAGACATGAGAACAATATTCCAGAGAGGGTCGAATTTGGGACACATACAAAGTGTATAAATTGAAAGGGGAAAAATACTTTTGGCTCGGAAAAGAAATCCAAGCTTTTTTGACGCCGCGGTGGCTATAGATACAATGTGTTTATGCCAGTTAAGGTTATTTTCAAATGTGACGCCCACGAGGTTAAAAATGTGTCACCGCTCTGCAAAACCTGGCCACTCATAAGCAAAGGGTGAGTGTTTGATGATTTTTTTCGCGACAAGGAACATAATTGTATTTTGGATGCATTAAATTAAACGAGATATTTGGCGCCCCAATCCAATATCAAATTGAGATCTTGTGAAAGAGATATCTGCATCGCCCTGCGTTTGCCTTCCAAGTCGGGTTGAGAGATTGGCTTGGGAACCTGAAAAGTGGAGTGAAGGGTACTATCGTCAGCATAACTATGAATGGGATTGGTTGTGGAAGAAAGAAGGTCGTTGATATGAAGAAGAAACAAAGTTGGTGCTAGTACTGAATCTATTCTGTGTTATAAAAATTTAAACCACCCCTCAATATTTGTGCTATTAAAAAATATATACTTTTTGTCCTACCCTGCACCTTTACCATTAATAGGTTCTTTAAAAGAGCTTTAAGAAAATACCATATTTATTATATCTAACTTTGATAGTTTCGGAAATATGGTGATCCAAATGAAGTATATGAGTAATTATTATTAAATGTACCACCATTTTCTAGCAGGTAAAGGTATTGACTTTATATTCTGGGGTTGTAAAGTAATCGTCAGGAGCTTTAAAATGATGTGCGACAAGACCCCCTATCCATATTTATTTTTACAATATGGCGCTTAACTTTTAGTTTAACATTTATATCTGTCATTTCTTTTTTTAAATTAGGTTTATGTTGTCTAACTAAAATCCCTTAATTTTCATGAAAATATACTGAACGATTCAAAAGTCAAAAAGGGTGGTGTGGTAATGACTTTAAACACGCACTGTATATAATTAGTGTTAAGGACCTTAAATAATCCACATCACTGTTGTTTATTACCATCAACAAGTATTTTCCTCTTCTAATTTATACACTTTATAGGTGTCCCAAATCCGACCTCCCTTGGAATATTGTTCTTATATCTGGGGCATGGCGTCCCCCACAACCCTAAGCATTCATGATTCCATTCAAAGAAGAGCTATTCGTCTCATTAATGATCCTTCACTTACAGAAAGGCTTCCCTCTCTTGCCCATCGTCGGGCTGTGGGGGATTTATCTATTTTTGGGTACTTTCATGGCTTCTACTCTGAAGAATTGTCCAGTATAGTTCCTCCACTCACGGTTCCCACCAGAGAAACTCGTGGTGCCGCGCGTATGCAGCCCTATACGGTCCAACTGGACAGGCCCCGAACTTCCCACTTTGTTCGTTCTTTATCCCTGAAGTTTCTAGAATGTGGAACCGCGGAGGTATTTCCTTTTCCCCCAAATCTTCAAGTATTTAAGTCCCGTGTCAACAAACTTCCTCCTACCTCGCTTAAGACACCCACGGTACGTTAGTATTTAGGCTTTTAGCCTTCGTGGTTTGTCCAAAGATAACATATATATATATTATATTTATAAGACTGAGAGCCTACTTAAAAGCAGGCTATCAGAGCTTGGTGAATACGGCACTAAAAACTAAACTAAAGGTGCGTTCGGATTTAAAGCTGACCTGAAACATTACCTCGTCGCGAAGCACGTTGCGAAGAGACCTTGCAACTACAACAGCCCCGTCCATTTGTAGAACGACCTGCAACTGTACCACGTCGCGAACATATCTAGACGTCCGAACGAACGCCGTTGCAAACCTGATAAGTGGTGCAGCTTAAGGTTTGCCCTGATCTATACTTGTCGGTACATTAACTTCAAAAAAATTTAATAAAGCGACGTCCCAACCCCGTACTATTCATCGAACCTCGCACTGCAACCATTTATGCGATCTATATTGTTGATCGGGGCGAACCTTGAGCAGCAACACTTATCAGGTCCGGAACAGCGTTCGTCCCACGTCCAGATATGTTCGTGACGTGGTTAAAATATGGACGCACCTTTACTTCGGGAGCCGGAAGCCGGGAGCCGGGAGCCGGGCGGCGAACCGACGCTATCGAAGTGTAAGGAGTCATATGAGACCTTTCACACGTTAAGAATTCGGAAAGTCGGCAAACTCAAAGGCTTAATATAATTTTTATCACTCTGTTTGGCGAATCCGGCTTAGCGTAAAACGTGGGTTACAGTTTGAGGAAACCGCAGCGGTTAACTTTGACGTCACTGTTATTCAAAATGGTTGTGCTGCAACTCCTGTACCCAGTTTTTCCACGTTTTTATTTTTTTGTTTTACATATGGTATAGCTTGACCCACGAATAAAGAGTTTAATATGCGTATGTACTAATTTGAAATACAAACACTGTTAAAACCCTCTTTAAACCGTATTATACAAAGTATATAAAAAAAGGCTATATAGCACACAAAGTATTCAGCTGATATAAACAGTCTTTAAAGAGGATTAAGGGTTGTTTAAACCAAAAACACTCTCTAAAAGCGAAGCAAATACCCCGCATATATACGCTTATGGGGGTGATGTTAACAATATGCCTGAGATAAAATTACGAACTCGATAATGATAAAGAAAAAGAAAGGGGTAATGTAGAGGAGCCCTGCCTCATTTCCGTGACCTACATTTTATGAAAATTTCCAGAGGTGGAGTGAAATACGAAATATAAGAGCCGCAAATCCCAGGTCGAGTTAACGAGATTAAAATTGGTTAGTGGCGGCACGTGATTTTTGAGTAAGGGGAAAAGATGCAAAACATAATTAGAACTTTAAGTATGGAAAATAGAGGATTTTTTCTTTCAGAATTTCCAGGAGTTATATTTTTCACAAATAGGTGCAGTATGACGTAATGAACCTTAAAACACAAAATACTTATTAATATGGCGAACGGAAGTGCCGCCATTTTGTGAAAAACTGTTTGGGCCTGTATCTCCGTAATCATGCACTTAAGGCCCTTAATTATAACGAGGGAAGGAAATTAAATTTTCCATCTTTTCTATAGTTTTTTCTGTATCACTTACCTTTTACGATCTATAGGATTATTACTTTTGTTTATTGATTTTTTTACCGATATCTCTTAATAATTTTTTAAATAATAAATTGCTAATAATCATACTTTCAAATCGATAGGTACATTTTCTACAACTTTTAATTATTTTCTTTTCCCTAAAATAAATATTTTTAAAGTTACAATGTGTTCAATGGTGTACTAGTAAGTACACCAAGAACGAAGTATACATAGCGTAATCCGAGAATAGAAACCATAGTAATACCTGACCAGCTGTTGGATGACGTGTTCGCGCCAAGCTGGTGTCACAGGATTTTTGATGTTAACGCGTTATAACTTCAAAAATATTAATTTTTAAGAAAAAGTTTAAAACAAAAGTAGTAGAAAATTTATCGATTCAAAAGTTTAGTCATGAGCAATTTATTGTTTAAACAATTATTAGAGTTATCTGTAAAAACGTCAATAAACAAACCTTAATAATCTTATATATCGTGAACGGTAAGCGACACAAAAAAAATTGTTAAACAAAAAAGATAGGAAATTTAATTATCCATAATAAAGGATTTTATAATTATGGGCCTCGAGTGCATGGTTACGGAAATACAGGCCTAAAAAGGATTTCGCAAAATGGCGTTTGCCATATATAAAAGTATTTTATGTTTTTAGGTTTATTACGTCCCACTCCATGTATCTGTAAAAAAATTGCTCCTGGCGAAATATGTGTTATGGGCTCTGCTCCCATTGCCTGTACTATTTAATGTATTTTCTAGATCAGTTTTTGAGCTAAAGAATTAAAAATTTTAGGTAGTAGTTATTTGAAAATAACAAACGTGGTGGCACTACCGCGTTGTCTAAAAGGTTCTGTGATATGCATAACTGCATGTTTCAGTGCTTGGACAACGTTGAGGAAACTGGGGGAACGATGGGTTAAACATCTAATAACCCGACACCCACGGTACTCTGGTATTTAGGCATATGCCTTCGTGGGATGTCAAATAGATTTTAAAAAAATGGCATAATCTTACTACTGAAAAACTTAAAAGGATAATTCTATGATAAAAATTAGGAATTTTTACCTTTTATGTAACCCAAACGAAAATAATTATTTTTAAATTATTTCTTTTAAAATAATCTTTTAAATTTTTATAATATTATTGTAAGAGCAGAATGGCTATTTATAGTATATAAAAAGTTTAGTTTTTTTTTATTATATATTTTTCTGGAGAAAAAGCAAATAATATTTTGTTTAAAATATTTCAAGAGAACAAAATAAACAACTATAAAATAACTTTAATAATAAATCCAGATATTTTTAAAAAATTTGGGAGACGCCTCTTATTTATTAGAAGACATGTTTGGCACACAAGACAAAAATTAATTTTTACCAGTGTCGTTCATAAAGGATTCAAGGTAAATAGTTAAGAAAAAATAGCACGAATAGTACGTAAAAATGACGTATTTCCTAAATTAAAAATATATTTTAAAAATTCCTATTTAAATTGGAACAAATTTGACCCCTTGACTTTTTTTATTTGTTGTATTGTTTTCGCATAAATAGATAGAATTTCTCGGCATCGTCAAATCTCTATATAATTAAAAAATAATTATAATTAATAACAATGGTAATTTTTTATTGTAAAATTTGATATTAGCAACACAAAATGACCATTCCGTGAAATGGTTTTTATTTATTTACCAGAAATCCGTACATAAAAAAAGACAAAAGATCAACTTTTTCTAAACCAAATGGAAATTTTAACAAATATTTTTATTAATGAAAAATGCAGTGGCGTATTCCTGCAATGCTTCTGTTTAATGTTAATGTTTAAAAATATGCAATTAAGTAGTTTTTTCCTCCTAAAGAAAGCTAGATACGAAAAAAATTATAAGGCATAAAAGCTGTATTTTTATTTACTTAATCTAAAGAAAAGCAAAATTTTACACACATTTACAAAGTCAGTGGTGTACCGTTCTTTTGTTAGAAATATCCCTTTAGTTGTCGCTCAAGACGTCACTGGACTTATTATTATAATTAAGTTAGTAATAAATTATCCTCTTGATGCCATAAAACTCATTGTCAAATTAAAATGAAATTGGCAAAGGATATATAGGATATTAAAAAAACATTTTTTTTTTCACAACGTTCACACACTGAATCTTGAAAACGAGGAATTTGTGGACCGATGTTTATGTGTATATAAACTTTTTTTTATATATTTTCAATAGTGAAATATGTCCTTAAATGGTAATGTACAGGGTGTTCGGTTATATTTTGAACGGGGTCTACACGCTTTATTGTTTGAGATACAAGTAATAATCGCAAAGTAAACAAATAAGTATCAACTTTGTTACTTTAAATAGAACACCATGTATATTTAAAGTTCATTGAAAAGGGTATATTTTCCTGTTTTTAAAAATATATACTTTGTATATGTTTGGACCACTAGTTATCGCAGAAAATGACTCTGAATCTTGGCAAAATTAGCCGCTCTGATTCATAGACAATTTAACATGGGCGGCTTTGGCTTCATTTGTTTCTCTAAATATGGCCTTTCTGTTATTTATTTTGGTTGAAATAAAGACACTGTCTAAAATAATAAATATTTTATTGTTATAAAAGAATAAAGCTATATGTTTTTTGTCATTATTTTTTTACTTAAACAACTGGAGGTAGTTCTATTACACTTTATTAACAATGAATAAACTAAGTTATTTATTAATGAACTAAAATAATTTTTTTATTTAAATTACAAGTGTGCATCAGAAATAAAGGTGGCTGAACAGATTAAATAAAAGATTATCAGTTTATTATTAAATAATTTAGTTTATTTATTGGTAATGAAGTTTTGTTTTGGGTTGTTTAAGTAAAAAAAAACGACAAAAACATGTAGCTCCATTTTTTTTCATTTAAATATTTAATATTTCAGATAATGTCTTCATTTCAACCAAAACAAATAACAGAAAGGCCATATTTAGAGAAACAAATGAAGCCAAAGCCGCCCATGTTAAATTGTCTATGAATCAGAGCGGCTAATTTTTCCAGGATTCAAAGTCATTTACTGCGATAACTGGTGGTCCAAACATATACAAAGTATATATTTTTAAAAACAGGAAAATATACCCTTTTCAATAAACCTAAAATATACATGGTGTTGCATTTAAAATAACAATGTCGATGCTTATTTGTTTACTTTGCGATTGTCATATGTTTATTTTTTTAGCAAATTCTGGCGGTTCTTATAAAACTGTAAAACTTTTGTATTTAAAATATTATTCCATCTCAAACAATAAAGCGTGAAGACCCCGTTCAAAATATAACCGAACACCCTAAACATAACATTGTATATTTGCTTTTGTGTATTAAGCTTTCTCTGTTAGATAAACCACGAGCTACCTCTTATATTCAAATAAAAATTTTATTCCTTATTTTAGTGGCAGACGCCAGCCAACCTGATGAATAATTTAAACATTAATACTTAAAGTTAGAAATACGTTGCTTTAATGAAAACATTACGCCGCTGTCTGAAAGTTGGATCCATTCAAAAAGGGAGCTTATGTATGTTGTTCCGACTGGAAGATTAGGAGGGTAAAGCCTGTAAAGATACTTCAAGAACTTTAATCGTCGTTTTGGATATCGCAATTAACATCTAAATGATACAACGTGAATAGTTTTGTTTCTGAATTAATTGAGATCAGCTCAGGGGTCTAGATTCTGCTTAATAATACTATAAATGAAATGGAGTTAAGTAATAACTAAATTACAGAAGGGTTAATTTGTTTTGTTTCTGTAGCTCATTGACTAAAATAATTTGGATAAATAGATATATGTTAATTTGATATCTTACATGTTACAGTATTTTTAAATATAGACATTTAGGCAGGGGCGGTCATATTGACTCTCTGAAGGGGGCCATGGGCCGAGGAGAAGTATGTGAGGTGGCAAAAAACAAAAAATTTAAAGGAGGTTCAAATTAATTTTTTGAAGCGAAAAAATAGGTCCGCTAACCTCTTTTTATTGTTTTTACCTTTCATTCTTTTAATAAAATTACACAAAACCTCCTTCCCACGTATTTGAAAAGGTTCTCACTCTTCAATTCCATCATCAGCCTCACCCCTCGGACCAACCTTGGGGGGGACCATCAATAAATGCCCATATTTGCCATTAGACATGTATGAAACAATAAAATAGAAAGGATGTCGCATCCATGTCGCCCTGCATTTAGGAAACATTTTATTATTCAGTATTTTGCTGAAGACGACTAGAAAATCTTACAAGTTAAAACGTTGAGTATTTTTAAATAAAATATGTGTCTAAAGTCAGGACCCCTCCTGACGAGTACTTTTAGTTCTAGAATATAAAGTCAATACCTTTACTTACCTAACAAAAAATTGTTCTTACTTTAAAAATTACCCGAATACCTGATTTGGATGGCCATATTTCCAAAAATAATATAGGAAGATATACCAAATGAGGTGTTTTCTTAAAGGTCTTTAAAAGATCTTTTTAATGGTAATGTACTATACAGAGTGCGTCATTAAAAAATATAAACTTTTGTCCTACCCTGTACCATTAAAAAATATTTAAAAGAGCTTTAAGAAAATATCACATTAAGTAGATATTATATGTATCTAACTTTATTTATTTATTTATTTATTTATTTATTTATTTACGGGCAACCCCAATTACAGTTTCTATGACTAACTTATATACTAAATAAACTAAATACATAATACATCTTACATGAAAAATAGAAAAACATGATAACATTTAGAAAATAACCAACCTCAAACGATATAACAATTTCAAAGTTATACATAAAAAGCCGCGTCAGTGACAAAAGCGTCATACACACATCACAGATCAAGTAATCTCATTTGATGTTTGAACCGCAGCAGTGAAGAATTAAAAAATCGACATCAAGCTCGTTTGCACCTTAATGATTGAACTTTAATAGTTTTGAAATTATTTCCATCAAAAACAGGTATATAGGAAATAAAAGAAGTGTCGTTTAAATAGTGTGCGAGTAACAAAAGAGGAAAATAATTTGAAAGTGAGACATAACTGATGACCGCGTGGCTTCATTACTACTGATGACTTTATACAGGGTGCTACAAATTCGAGGGGCACCATTGGGATCTAGTGAACGGTAAGAGCTACAGGGTAAGCTAAATTTTGGCAAAGTTGCGCATTTTTATGTTTAACAATATTCCGTTTAAAGAAATTTCTTCCAATTTTGGTATAGATTTGTTTGATAAAAAAAATCATTTATTCATTTTTTAAATGGTATACAAGGTATCTTAAAAAATATTTTTATTATTAAGTAAAAAACCTTACGTACGTACCTAAGTGACGTTATTTTGATAGCAAAGAAAAATTCCTTCATAAATCCACAAGCATATTAAAAACTGTTAAAAAACCTCAAAAGACCAACTTCAAAAAGAGCCGTAAAACCAATTTACCAATCTAATAATGCTAATAACTTTGTGATTTAAACATGAAAAAGCTTTCTGATTCCATTTTAATTTAATTTTATCCATTCTGGAAAAAGCTTTCATTCTCATAGACGCTATTTTTCATTTAGAGAGATGGAAAACGGTTTTCGTATGACGGTTTCTTCATGGCGCAAGGTAATTAAGGAAAATTTAGTTTCTCGAAATTCGGTTTATCATTTAGATGCAATAAGGGCTTTAAAATATTTATAGAAATAGGTATATTTAAATAGTATTAACGTTAATTTATTTAAAAATAAGTTAGAATATGTAAAAAAAGATACGGCATTTTTGCTTAACACCTTTTTCAAATATTTAAAACAAAAATAAAAAGCAAAAAAGTAACACACATATAGGTAGTAGTTATTTAACAATAACGATTGTGTTGGCACTACCGCGTTGTCTAAAAGATGCTGTGAAATGCATAACTGCATGTTTCAGTGCTTGGACAACGTTGACGGATCAGGGGGAACGATGGGTTAAACATCTAATAACCCGACACCCACGGTACTCTGGTATTTAGGCATATGCCTTCGTGGGATGTCAAAAGATAAAAAAAACATAAATTTACATTTTTTTCATAAATACATACAGTGTGTCCTCGAATGGACTTAGCAATATCGGTAATTTTTTGTTACTTGTATTACATATTTAAAAAAAAGTTATTCTTAATAAAATTTTTGAATCGTTTGAAATGCTAAAAGCTAAAATAAAAACGCCCTTTGCTATGCCTTATGATGTACAGGGTGGTTCAAAATCACATAACTAATACTTACAAAAAGGCTTTCTGCTCTCGCCCATCGTCGGGCTGTGGGGGATTTATCGGCATTTTTAAAGGTACTTTCATCGCTTCTGCTCTAAAGAATTGTCCAGTTTAATTCCTCTACTCAGGGTTCCCAACAGAGAAACTCGTAGTGCCGCAAGTATGTATTCCTATACGGTCCAACTAGACAGGCCCCGAACTTCTCAATTTATCGCTTTTTATAGGTACTTCCATGGCTTCTGGTCTGAAAAACTGTCCAGTATAATTCCTGCACTCTCGGTTTCTCACAATGAAACTCGTGGGGCCGCAAGTATGCATCCCTATACGATCCATCTGGAAAAGCCCCGAACTTCCAACTTTGTTTGTTCTTTTATTCCTAGAGTTTCTAGAATGTGAAACCTGCTGCCCGCGGAGGGCTTTCCTTTCCCCCAAATCTTCAAGTATTTAAGTCTCGTGTTAACAAACTCCCTCTTACCTCGCTTAAGACACCCACGGTACGTTAGTATTTAGGCTTTTAGCCTTCGTGGATTGTCCAAAAAAAAAGGTTGTCCAAGCACTAAAACGTGCAGTATTTGCCTTTCACAGCATCTTAGACGTTATTTTAAATAACTACCAAAGAATACCAATCCATAGAACCCCACAAGTGAGATTTTCAGCGTACCCTAAAAATTTTTAGTACCTACCGCGACCAACAGATGGCGAAAGTAGTACGATGTCGCTTTGCTAATACGATTACCATCAGAAATTGATAGCAGTCGCTGACGAGCAGTCGGCCCGGTCAGTTAGAGTGAGGATATACGCAAAATTTAATAAAAATAAAATCCCCGATAAATGGATCCAGTATCCATAAGATTATTAAATTTATTATTTCAAAATAGGATATATCGATGCGTTTTAACAAAACATCGTAAGCGACATTCGCCAATTTTACGGGAAACGTTTTTTCTTCCCATCGCGTTATTTTTAAAGAAAAACCGAGATCTGAATGTTTTTATTTTAGATTTCTTCTTAATTTTAATTACAAAACAAACATATTTAACATTTAGTGTCAAAATTTTCAGAATCTCCTAAAAAAAGCTAAAAATTTTAAAATTCTAAACCTAAATAATTAATTTTAAATTTTTATTTTTATTTAATTTATCTTGACAACGGTGGCAGACTTGCCACTAAAACGTCGATTTTTAGTTCTCTATTTACTTGCTTTATTTTTTTTTTTGTTTTTTTGGCGTGTACCCAAATAAATACCATTAATTAAATGAACCGCCGAACCAATATAGAACATATCTTCATCTGAAATAAAGCCAATGAAAAAAAAACGTTTCCCGTAAAACTGACGAATGTTGCTTACGATGTTTTGTCAAAAACCCATCGATATATCCTATTCTGAAATAATAAATTTAATAATCTTATGGATACTGGGTCCATTAATCGAGGATTTTATTTTTAATAAATTTTGCGTATATCCTCACTCTAACTGATCGGGCGGACTGCTCGTCAGCGACTGCTATCAATTTCTGATGGTAATCGTATTAGCAAAGCGACATCGTACTACTGTCGCCATCTGTTGGTCGCGGTAGGTGCTAAAAAATTTATGGTACGCTGAAATCTCACTTGTGGGGTTTTATGGATTGGTATTCTTTGTAACTACTACCTAAAAATGACTCGCCGGCTGGAGATCAAACCCGCGCCCTCTGGCTTACGAGATCAAATACTCTGTTCACTGAGCTACCAAGGAAACAGCTGATATTTATTGACACTATGCTAGGGCTTCTAATATAAGTAGGTTTTTAAAAATATTTTGTTCAAATATTTAAAAATATTGTCTAAAGGTACTCGCACACATGTACACTTTTGTGACGTAACTTTTTATAGCGGAATAATAAATAAACTTTATGTTTACACTAGCATGCTTGCAGCAATTTTCAACACAAAACTATTTGGGTTCAAACAAAAAATTGTTGTTTCCTCAAATCCATGTTTATTGGAATTTTTTCTTTCTTTGTCCTGATTCTTCAAATAAAAACCTATTCTGAATATATCTCGACCCATAAATATGTAAGGCAACGTCTATCAGACAATAAAAACCCCAAAATTACCCCTTTTGCGAATGTAGGCTCCAATTAGAATGCCGCCGGTTGACGTTATCAAAAGAATTTAAATAATAATATGGGAAAAACGGTCGCCTTGAAAATTTCATTTTTGCTTGTTCTATGGAAATGAGGGGATAAGGAAAAATACGTTGTTGGCGCGTCTTTTCATTCTGAATGGTAAATAATATACGATTCGTTGATTGACCTACATAAAACGATGACAAATATTTGAAAGGTACACAGGAAAAAGGGAGCAAGTCATTTTTTTCTAATTTGGAGATTGTCCTGGCTGTACGTAGCTTTTGTTGAGTTATTTTTAAATATTTTCTTTAATATTATTTTTTTACAAAATTTGATTTTAGGGGTTTTTCAATTTATACACTTTGTATGAGTCCCAAATTCGACCCTCTCTGGAATATTGTTCTCATGTCTGGGGAATGGCATCCCCTACAACCCTCAGCATTCTTGATGCCATTCAAAGAAGGGCTGTTCGTCTTATTAATGATCCTTTACTTACTCAAAGACTTCCTTCTCTTGCTCATCGTCGAGCTGTGGGAGATCTATCGCTCTTCTATAGATACTTTTACGGCTTCAGCTCCGACGAATTGTCCAGTATAGTCCCTCCTCTTACAGTTCCCAACAGAGAAACTCGTGGTGCCACGCGTATGCATCCCCATACAGTTCAACTGGACAGGCCCCGAACTTCCCATTTCGTTCGTTCTTTTATCCCTAGAGTTTCTAGACTGTGGAACTTGCTGCCAGCGGAGGTCTTTCCTTCCCCCAAATCTTCAAGTTTTTAAGTCCCGTGTTAACAAACTTCCTCTTATCCTGCTTAAGACACCCACGGTACGTTAGTATTTAGGCTTTCAGCCTTCGTGGATTGTCCAAAGATAAAAAAAAAATGGAAATAATAGGAATCATGACAAAGGTAAAGGAAGCCACCTGCAGTCTTTTCTCTTAATAGGCATACGCACGGTGAGGTATTGCTTCGTAAAGACGGGCCCATATTTAATTCATTCTGAAAGCGATGCCGCCAAGTACACAAAAATGATAAAGTAAAGAAACCCTTTTGTAAACAATGATTAATTGCAGCAAAAAATATTTAACCCGACGAGTTTCTAGTACCACGACAAGTGCCACCGGTTTTATAGTAGGACAGAGGCGAAATAAGAGAATGTTTTGTAAGTAGGTGATACGTGTTTTAGCAATGTATTTTTTATTATTTTTCTAAAAAATGTATTCAGGCTCTGTCCGAGGCTATGTGCATTTGAAAAGGTGTGTTTACTTTATCATTTTTTGTGTACTTGGCGACATCGCTTTCAGAATGAATTAAATATGGACCCATCTATACCTACGTGAAGGTAGGTAAGTAAGACCGATGCTATGAATTAGCATTGGAACAAAGTCAACGATTATATTATTTGTCTGATCAATATCCCAGATTGATGAGAAAATTGGTGCGATCTAGTAGCTGGGACATACCGAAGTATTTTAAAGCTCTTGTAAAATAAAACCGTTTAACATTTTTTTATATATAATTTATTTTCAAGTTTTTAGTTTTGTTGTTAGTTAATACTTCTCATTCAATTGAATTCATTTATTGCCTCACTATAACTAAACAGAATTAATCAACGATTTTATATTGAGGTAGTTGAAGAAAATATGTAATTCGCTATTTTGTGGCGGCGGCCATCTTGGATTTTAATTTGTGTCATAGTGAGCTCTATTCTACGAATCAAGCCCATTCATTTGATACCCATATTAAGGTAGTTGTGGAAAAATATGTAATCCGCCATTTTGTGGCAGCGGCCATCTTGGATTTTTTTTTATAATAAACTCTATTTTACGAATCAAGCCCTTTCATTTGATACCCATACTAAGGTAGTTGTGGAAAAATATGTAATTCGCCATTTTGTGGCAGCGGCCATCTTGAATTATATTTTTTTATAATAATCTCTATTCTACGAATCAAGCCCTTTCATTTGATACCCATATTAAGGTAGGTGTGGAAAAATATGTAATCCGCTATTTTGTGGCAGCGGCCATCTTGGATTTTTTTTTACAATAAACTCTATTTTACGAATCAAGCCCTTTCATTTGATACCCATATTAAGGTAGTTGTGGAAAAATATGTAATCCGCCATTTTGTGGCAGCGGCCATCTTGAATTATATTTTTAAATAATAAACTCTATTCTACGAATCAAGCCCTTTCATTTGATACCCATATTAAGGTAGTTGTGGAAAAATATGTAATCCGCCATTTTGTGGCAGCAGCCATCTTGGATTTTTTTTTATAATAAACTCTATTTTACGAATCAAGCCCTTTTATTTGATACCCATATTAAGGTAGTTGTGAAAAAATATGTAATCCGCCATTTTGTGACAGCGGCCATCTTGAATTATATTTTTTTTATAATAAACTCTATTCTACGAATCAAGCTCTTTCATTTGATACCCATATTAAGGTAGGTGTGGAAAAATATGTAATCCGCCATTTTGTGGCAGCGGCCATCTTGAATTATATATTTTTTTATAATAAACTCTATTCTACGAATCAAGCCCTTTCATTTGATACCCATATTAAGGTAGGTGTGGAAAAATATGTAATCCGCCATTTTGTAGTGGCGGCCATCTTGGATTTTAATTTTTTTCATAGTAAGCTCTATTCTACCAATCAATTGATACCCATATTCAAAGTCGGTCTATATAGGGTTGCGACATTCGGCCATATTGCTTTGACGTGTTATGACGTCACATCTCCCATTTTTCGGCCATGTTGTTCAGTGCCGGAGATATACAGTTTATTGTATTAGTAGAACAACCGTTTACACAACAGTTTTTAATTATTATTAAGTTGTAATTTTTTTTACTTTAAATAAAAAACATTTGGAATTACATCTTTCAACAAATATCACTTCCAAAACAATGCAAAATGAAATGCGCAAATTCTAAAAGCCACTGGATTGATCATCAGCTTTGATTTTATCCAGTCTTGCCAACTTTTCTCCGTGGAGTGCCCTTCCTTGCGTCCCCGACCTCAAACCGCCTAAAAGTTGAGGATGTGTCCCAACCTTATAAATATAAACTAACCTTGACCCATATTGAGGTTGTTGTACAGTAATACGTAATCCGCCATTTTGTATCAGCGGTTATCTTGGATTATGGATGGTGGAGGGAGGATAACCATCTTTATAGCGGACAGGTTGAAAAAGTCGCCGTCGGAATGTCGCATAATGGGATGGCGCCACAGTAGCCAGTGGAGAGATTTTGGTATTTCTTTCCTTTTTTATTTTCTATCTATCTGTCGTTTTTCATTTTGTATCTTACTAATAATAATGCTCATTAGTTAAATAATCTCCTCTGGCTACTGTGGCGCCACCTTAAGTTGCTCGGACGGACGGACACTTTTTAATACATTCAGATGGTACTCCTCCCCTCTTCCCTCTATATCTTGGATTCACAATCATAAAGAATGTATTATATTGGGACTCTTTCCGCGGTCTTCGAGTAGTGCGGTTCATGTTTACGTAGAGGTCTACATAGACTTCCCGGGTAGGCGATTGAAGGCATCGTACGAGCGTGGCTGTACCCTTGGGGATCGAGAAAAGATTCACGCTAAATTGGGGCTTCTTTCTTCTGGGACTAAGCGCTGTGAGTGAAGATTCCTAAAGCCTGAAGTTTTTGCGTTTTGGTGTTGAACACATGGTGTCCTCGTATGGTCGAGAAAGTGCGCACGTCTTGCGGAAATGCGTCAGTAATGAAAGTGACGGTTATGCGCGATACCAGTAGCAGCCGCTGGCTAGACAGTCACAATTTATGCATGTATAGAGAAAGAATTTGTTTTTAAACAGAAAACATAGCTTGAACAATAAAAGGAAAATCTGAGGGTCTAGAACCCGACAATCCAATTTTCCAACCACTTGACGATGGCTGTATGCAGTGTCAAAGCCAAAAACCGAAAATAGAATAGAATGTATTTTATTGTATTGTCATCAAGATAAAGAGTGTGTACCAAATTTCAGATCGATCTGTCGTCAGGAAGGGGGTCATAATCCAATGACTAAATTTGACTCAAACAAATAATAAATAACAAATAAATAAACAGGCCAAGCTTAGTAAAAACATTTAAAAAGTAAAAAATCTGAATTTAGGAATGAAGTTAACAATCCTACATTTTTCAAAACCAACTCACCCTTCACAACTTCATAACTGTACCATATTGATATCCGACCTTTTCCATCACGATTCGGACGCCATTTTTTTTGCTTCCAAAACAACTACACAATCAACAAAACATTTGCTGTTTTACGAACACAGGCCGTCAAATAAATTTAACGAATGAGTTTTCATAATGAGCTTAACAAAAGGGTAGGAAATCAAATGAATACTGCCACGCGTATTGGGTAAATACTGTCAGTGCTCTTGTCTGTGTTCTATGTTCTAAATATTATTAAATAATCGTATAAATAAAAATCAATACTATTTAAAGCTTTTTAAGGCAGTTTTAGCGAGGAAAAGTTACTAGTGGGTTTAAATTTAAAAATATTTAGGTGTTTAAATAACAAAACTATTTCAGAGTCGTCGATTGGTCAAAGATTTTTTTATCTTTGGACAAACCACGAAGGCTAAAAGCCTAAATACTAACGTACCGTGGGTGTCTTAAGCGAGGTAAGAGGGAGTTTGTTGACACGGGACTTAAATACTTGAAGATTTGGGGGAAAGGAAAGACCTCCGCGGGCAGCAGGTTCCACAACCTAGAAACTCTAGGGATAAAAGAACGAACAAAGTGGTAAGTTCGGGGCCTTTCCAGTTGGACCGTATAGGAACCACGAGTTTCTCTGTTGGGAACCGTAAGTGGAGGAACTATACTGGACAATTTTTCAGAGCAGAAGCCATTAAAGTACCTATAAAAGCGACAAATCCCCCACAGCCCGACGATGTGCAAGAGAGGGAAACCTTTCTGTAAGTGAAGGATCATTAATGAGACGAATAGCTCTTCTTTGAATAGAATCAAGAATGCTTAGGGTTGTGGTGGACGCCATGCCCCAGATATGAGAACAATATTCCAAGGGAGGTCGGATTTGGGACACATATACCTAAAGTATATAAATTAGAAGCGGAAAAATACTTTTTGGCTCGAAAGAGAAATCCAAGCTTTTTGAAGCTGCCGTGGCTATAGATACAATGTGTTTATGCCAGTTAAGGTTACTTTCAAATGTGACGCCCACAAGATTAAAGGTGTCTTTGCTCTGTAAAACTTGGCCGCTCATAAGTATAGGATGAGTATTTGATGACTCTTTTCGCGACAAGGAACATGATTGTGTTTTGGATGCATTAAAATGGACGAGATTTTTAGCGCCCCAATCCAATATTAAATTAAGATCCTGCGAAAGAGATATCTGCATCGCTATGCGTTTGTTTTCCAAGTCAGGTTTAGTTTTAGTAATGGGTTTAGGAACCTGAACACTGGAGTGAAGGGTACTATCGTCGGCGAAACTATGAATGGAATTAGTTGTGGACGAGAGAAGGTCGTTGATGTGAAGAAGAAACAATGTTGGTGCCAGAACTGAGCCCTGAGGGACTGCAGCATTTACTTGGTAAAAGCTTGAAGAATGGCCGTCCACAATAACTGATATACGACGATCAGATGATACCTTTTCTGCATTTTCCATAAAACTGTGATACTGGAGATTGGATACTTCGGATCTAGCGCTAGCGCCCTTATTTTATTGTTGTAATTTTTCAACATAAAATCAAACCTAGATTCGGTGTTTTTTCAAATTTTATTTTTATGGACATCTTTTTTGCTCTAACTCTTCATGTTTTATTTTAAGTTATCTAGGTTTGCTTTTAAATTTTGATGCTAATATATTAGGCCTCTGACACGATACTAAGAGTCAACGTCAGCGGCCAGCGTTAAGCGGGAAATGTGAGAGCGCTGTCTTTGATCTTTATGCAAGAATAAAAGAACTTGTTTTTTTTTAAATCCGCCGCTCAACGCTGACGCTGGTTATCGTGCCCGAGCATTTAACTAGCCCTAAAACCTTTACTTTGTTTTAAAAAAATCGGTTGTCTGCAAAGTCGGTTTACTGACGATAGTGATATAGCGGACCGATCATAAGCGCAATTTGCTTCGGTTTTTAGGGGGGCTGGAGTCTTGGTAGTCCCGAAAGGTATGAGGCAAGCTTCGAGACCTTGCAAAAAAATTAGTAAAAGATAAAGGGATTCATTTGTCATTACTGCCACAAAAATGACCTACAGTTAGGTAAAAGTGGCACTATTGACATAAAAATCGCTTACTCTTATCGCGTTTAGGTTTTAGTCACATAAGTTTCGGCTTGGATACTGGGAATTTTTGGGAGGCTAATTTTGTCTAATTTCATAATGTTTTTTTCACCTGTACCAGTCCATAAATAATTCAATATTAGACCAGATTATTTTGATAAAAAGGCAAATTGATCATCTGTCTCTCAAAGAGTCAGGCTGAATTTAAGACCTTGTATCCCTACTTAAAAATAAAAGTATATTTAAGAATCAAGTAGGTAAATGCAGGGGAGTAGCTAGGATTTTTAAATTACTTTATCTAAAAACTGAGACATGGGATCCACACCAAGTATATACTAGAAGCTATTGGCCTCAAGGGAAACACTTTGGTAAAAAACGAGAGTCAGAGAATTTTTAAGTTTTTCAAAAGCAAATTCTCTATTTGTATTTTTTTTGTGAATTTGATTATATTTTATCGCTAAATTACAAGTTTTACAAAAATATCTACCTGTTTTTTTATAATAAGCATCTAATAGTCTTGCATAAAACTGAAAAAAGTTTCAACTGGTTACAGCTGTTTAAAAAATATAGATAATTTTGTGAAATATTATATTTATAGATAAAATTTGAGGAATTTTATAAAAACTGTTTTCGCAGATTCCAAAAATAATATTCTTTATATATTTGGTGTGGGCCCCATGTCTTTTTTTTCGCCCTTTTGGGGTCATCCCACTCAGGTTCGACGACCACCCCCTAGGTGGTGCACTGCAGCCTGAAGGCTTATTATACCTTGACCCATACTCCTTCCCATTTACACGCCAGTCATTCCATAACTTGGATGGTTGCTGCTCGGTCCGTTCTTTCACCCCCGAGCAGAGCACCGCGTGCCGTTGCCCAAAACCGACAACGGCCCGGTCACCCATTCAAGTTATGGCCTGCTTAACTTTGGTGATCGACGCTGCCGATATAATTGAAGTAGCCACAAAAGCGGCGGTCCTATGTCTTACTTTTTAGATTAAAAAATAAATAAAAAATTAATGTAGATATTATACGTTTAGAAATACGTAGGTAAAAATATGTCAGTGCGAAAATTATTTATCCTACAAATATTTTGATTTACTATTACAATTTTAATAAGCACATGGTCTTATCGATTATCTAGATTTGTTTAGTCTTCGTTTTTGTCGCTATTATAAGGTTTCTTTTATTTTAAATTGTTACCGGTTAGTATAAGTTATATCAGACACACTGGGTGTTCATTATTTATTTAATCTCTACCAGTTGGTATTATATACGCGTAAGACCGTCTTGTTTTCACGCATTGCTAGTGAACATTTCTACTTAGCTGATACGGTATGGATAATTTATTTTTTAATTAAAATAGATTTACTTGGAGTGCTTGCAACATAAACAAAAATATAGTTAGCCCAGCTAAAAAAATGTAGTTACCAAAGCAAACAGAAACGCATATAAAAAATTTTGTTAAAAAAATCCATTAGTTAACGTATTTAACTTAATTTCATGAAAATTTGTCGTTTTAAGTTTATTCATACGAAAAATTTTAACTATTTATGTCGATTAAGCACAGTGGCACTCCACAAACGGTGGCTGATAGCCGCAGAACCGAAACATAATTTTGTTTCAGCTGTATCTTATTTATTTACAATAATTAACTTAAAGTGTCTTTGGTGTCAAGTTTACTTTTAAATATTTTACTCTATATTTTTTACTTATGCATTTTTATACATCAACAAATAACGTAAAAATTATTAAAAGTGCCACTTTATACATTTATAGGGCCTTTTGCTTGCCCTCCCTTAGAATACTTGTAATATAAGAGGAAATAACAAAATATTTCAAGTTAAAAAGGCATCTTGCAAAACTGTACATTAAACGGTTCTTTAAATATGCACATAAAAAATCATACCTAACACACACAATATGTATTTTTTAAAATTAATAATGCCTGAATAATTCCCCATAATTCATAAAAA